>MEHQ01004020.1:343502-390291 GCA_008828725.1 Saccharina japonica
TCCATCCAGCCATGTATAAACAGGAAACACAAGACGAGGATATATTGACCAAGGCACTCGTCCAGCTCTCGATCCTTCGATGGTTGTGGCTGGGATAAGTAGATTGATATAAACTACTGTAATAATATGTTGATAGAAGACTGCATGCACTCGAAGCACGCCATCGTGGGGCGAAACACGGTGTCTGTCGCCCTTGCATGCAATACGGTATTCACTCTTCGAACGGACACCGGAACTTAGTATAATAACATTTTCTCTCCGGTGGCACGAAGCTCCATGCAGCTCTATCAAACCTAGATGTGATCATGTTTTGTGCACATGCGAAGTACAGTTCCCCGTTCCCCCCCCCCCCCCCCCCCCCCGGCCCTATACTTGAGGCAGTTGGAGCTACAGTACAGTACCGCTCAGAACGGATACACCCCGGCGCTCCCTCTCGCGTGGTAGCTGGTCAAATATTGGCCATTGACCTACCCCGGTGGTATATTAATAGTAGTTAACCACGAAGAATGCTAAGGTTAAAGTCAGGAGGTCGAGTCTCCATATGGAGGTTTTTATTATCAAATGACATCAACCCTCGAGATCACCTATTATAGCGTGGGTAGGCATAATTCGACGAGAGTCGACGAGGGAAGAAAGTGCTGAAATATTATCGAGATAAAACTGCAAGGCTCGTACCGTAGTGGGGAGGGAAGAGAAGAGCCTACTCAGTGACCGCGGGTCTGAGTTACGCCTATTAATAAGAGGGAGAGAGAAAAGAAGGGCGAAGATAATAAATGGGATGGAAACATAAAATAAAATGTCCATCTCCCTGTTCAAGGTATACGTCACAAGGTCTTGAAACGATATTATTCCAGACCTTGCGGTGCGACCCAAACCCTCCTACTGTGCCCGCGGTATTCACAGTCTATCCAGAGTAAGGGTCTAGGTCAGCCATCAGCTCCACGCGTATATAAGCCATGATGATGACATGTTGGGGATGAGAATGGGAGTTATACCGGGCATTTCGCATGATGAGTCCTTTCCTCAAGCCCCGCTACACACAAAATGAGCTTGTAACGTGTTGTAGACCCCAATAGAATCAACAGCAGCTCTACCGCCCCACGTGCTCCACATGACCTGCGCGCCTGCTGGGGGTGCTGAGGCAGCGCCTGGTCGAAGCTATCATAATCGGTGTGCAATTTACTGTAATGTGGGTGGCTGGAGCTTCAAAAGGTCAGAGGGATACTACTGTACCACAACCGTCGACCATGCGATAAACCTTGCGCCACGGAATGTCACGGCATCGGGTACGAACGGATACCATGCCATACCGGCCATTTGCCATCATACACGGGGACGTAACCGCACCGAAAATAAATGACCAGCAGCAAGCGATGTGTGCAACGAGAACCAAAAGGCAACTGGACGAGGAGTGCCATTAAACGAAAAAATCGGGATGGATATTTCGGTGGTGAAGCTTGTTGGCACCTTGTTTGTGCCTTGTTTGCGCCCATCAAGCTGTTCAGCCGGAAAGGAATTCGTATGATTATGTCAACAGAGCCTGTTGGATGGTAATACGATGATGATATGTTACATTTTTGCTTTAGTTTAGCGGCCGAAAAGCAGTCGACCGGTCGATCGGTTTGAAAAGAGTAACAGAGCATCATGTCCATTGCCCACCACCGTACACATGCATGGCTGCATGTGCCCCTAAACGTTCTTTGAGAGGGCGGCGTGTACCCCTACGCTCTCCTGATGATAACGGTTACTTTCGCAACGTTGCGGTGAAGGCGTCGGCGTCGTCCTTCTCACCTCTTCCTCATGAACGCGAAATGCATGTACTGTGCTGTGGTACATGCATGCATCATGCATTATAAACCCCCAAAATATTTTCTACATAATGCTACACAACATATGCTGCATCTATTGCAAGTACCGATATCATTTTTCTTGCAGTCCACGAGGTCTTCGTCGCAAGATAAACAGTGAAACGTTTGCGAACGAGTGCGCTTCAGCTGTGCTTGGCCTCGCTCATCACATGGCAGTGTTGCAGTATCTGCTACAGTACAAGTGTTAATAGTACACAATGCGGTATACGCTACAAGTAGTACACCAGGCGGTACACTATGTTCTGAATACCGTTGCCACGAGATATCTACCCCCCGCCACGAGCAAACAGCATGCATGATGGCCATTTTCCGAATCTAAGCTGGGTGCATGAGTTGATGATATCTGCATGCACCTCCCTAGGTAGACTAGTGCAGACTACTAGTGGCTACTGGCTGTGTTAACTCTCACAACAGCGACGTGATCGTACCCCCCCCAACATGGCCCCTAACATCAACACTCACCGTACCTGCATCATCCTCCACTGCAAGGCTGCTGCACCACACTACGGCATATATGATGGCATGCTCCCGCGCACAAGGACTGTTGGTTGTCATATCGGCGTTGCCTAACCCTGACTTCGGTGTACTGATGGGACATACCTACTGGGGGGGCATTTGTTGTACGCGTGCTTGTGTTCGCCAGTCGACGTGACCCTGGAGAGTTACATGGCCTATTTCTTCACAGTGACAAGTACAGTAGTACTGCATAACCCACAATTGCCCTCCTACCTCGTGCGCACGCAAAACATAATATAATCGCAACAACAGCATAGCAAAGTAACACCATCACAACTACTGTAGACTAGTATACCAGCCAGTATGATTGCATCACCCACGCCCTGCGAAAACGATGTGATGCTCACTCGCACAACACGATCACGGCCGTCTCCAAATCACAAGAAGAGGAGAGCAGATTGCACACGCCATGCATCGCGAGGCACGAAGGCCCTTCAGCATGCCTTACATTCAACTCGACTACGTAAATGCAGACAGTAGATCATTGTCGAGTTGTAATATATACGGACAGGTGACCTTTGCCGCCAAACGAGACACCCACAGAACTAATACTATACATACATTGAGATATGCAGGAGCGAATACTTCACTCCCTTCACCGGCCAGTCCAGCAGATCGTGCAAACAGATGGTGGGCAGACACTGGCCAAGAACTCTCGATGAACGACGTTCTCGATAGTGTCACCAAAGGCAAACCCACACAACTCCTGCTGACTCAAAGCTTGACGATTGTGCTTGTCGAAATATCGTGTTGCCATTGGCGCTTGAAGTCGCGGTTCCCACACCCCCGTCCCTCTTTCTGAAGATCGGTGCCCTGCCCATACTGGATCAGTGAAAAATGCCACCGCGGGAGAATACACAGTGGTGACGACACGGTAGTCTACAGCCAGATAATCTGCTGGCTCTTGGCCCTGCTGGGTTCCTCGAGGGGAGACGATTGCTCTTGCGCCGACACTTTAGTTACGGCTCGCGGCATAGCCCGACGCGCTCGCTTGGAGGCCGCTCCGCCGTCTTCACCTTTGGGGCGCTTCTTTACCCCACGGGAAGATGAGCTATGAGAAACTCCATTTCTGCGATCCGTTCCCACGGTGCGGACGAGCCCCTCCTCGAGAGGGCCGTGATCGGGGCAATGGGTAGGCTGCTTCCCGTTGAGGCCCCACCTCGATTTCTTCCCGCAGCCCGCCGCCTTGCACGTGAAAACGAACGATATCACCAGACCATCCACGAGATCGCTCTTATGGCGGGCGCATACAGTGGCCATACCGTCGGTCAGCACACCCCACGACGGGCCGGTGGTGCAGGAGTCATGCGAGCAACGCTTGCTAATGACGTCCACCATGCCGTCCTTTGCATGTTGCTTGCAGTACGCCGCCTTTTTGCTGCCCTCGGTATTGAAGGTCGCATACTTCGTGCAGGAGTCATGTAAGCAACGCTTGTTACGGACGTCCACCATGCCGTCCTTTGCATGTTGCTTGCAGTACGCCGCCTGTTTGCTGCCCTCGGTATTGAAGGTCGCTTACTTCGTGCAGGAGGCATGTGAGCAACGCTTGTTACGGACGTCCACCATGCCGTCCTTTGCATGTTGCTTGCAGTACGCCGCCTTTTTGCTGCCCTCGGTATTGAAGGTCGCATACTTCGTGCAGGAGTCATGTGAGCAACGTTTGTGATGGACGTCCACCATGCCGTCCTTTGCATGTCGCTTGCAGTACGCCGCCTTCTTGCTGCCCTCGGTACTGAAGCTCGGTTGGCCCGTGCAGGAGTCATGTAAGCAACGCTTGTTACGGACGTCCACCATGCCGTCCTTTGCATGTTGCTTGCAGTACGCCGCCTGTTTGCTGCCCTCGATATTGAAGGTCGGTTGGCCAGTGCAGGAGTCATGTGAGCAACGCTTGTTAATGACGTCCACCATGCCGTCCTTTGCATGTTGCTTGCAGTACGCCGCCTTCTTGCTGCCCTCGGTATTGAAGGTCGCTTTCCTCGTACAGGAGTCATGTGAGCAATGCCCCATTCTCGCCTCGGGTTCGGATGGTGAAAATGGCGGGGACAGATCAGTTGAGCGAAGATGTGCACACCTGGCGTTGGCAAAAGCACTCGTAGTAAGTAAACAATTTATTATAGGGTCTGGCACACGAATGCGAGTCCTCCCTAGTCATATCATGGCAGGAAGACGTGGTTAAACCTGCACACGGAAATATCGAACAACCGAAGGTCGTTGGCTCCAATCATATTTTCACAGTATCATAGACATTTGCGAGGTTTACTCGGTCCTTATACTGCATTGCTCGTGCTCACCCCCCCACCCATGAAAGATTGGCACAGGAAGATCATCATTAGGAAGTGTGGGCATGTGAGTGTTGACGTGTTGACGCATGCATGCACCGTGTTTAGTGTGAGAGTGGTCGCTCGAGGAGCTTTTTACCTCACCCCATTAGACCAAATCTGATTTTAGATGAGAACAAAAGTGCCGCCCGATGAACCATCCCGTGGGCTAAGCTTACGTATAAAACAAACGAATAGTGCAACAGTGCAACACAAGCATTAATTAAATTCCGACGGTTTTGGTTCAAGGAGGCCCGTCATTCCGACACAAACACAGACAAAATGACGTGTGCTACCTCTACCTCTATTAACGTAATAACCCATTCAGAACTGAAAATCGTATCTCACACTAATTCCAAGTAATCTGTCCCCAAAACGGGGACCAGTTCTTAAGGGGTCAATAGAGAGTCGGGCACGCCATGTCTTCCACGTCGTTATTGTAGTATTACTACTGCCCCTGTTGGTGTTGGTGTTGCTGTTGGTGTAGTGTTGACATGTTTCACCGTACAGATATATAAGGAGCGGCAGCTTCGTGTAGCCGCATGGCCATGACATCATGCACGACAGCAAGGCAGCACTGCCAAACAAGCTTGTAAAACAAGCTTGTGGCATTGGGGTGTTCTATCAATAGACGTAAACACTGCAGTAGTGGCGCGAGTACCGTGGAAGCGCTGAGCTGATGGGATGGAAAACCCGTCCTTTTTATCGGATGATATATTGGTGCCTGTGCCTGCCACTAAGTTTACGAGTCAGATTCGCCCCGCCCCCCTGGGCGAATTTGGGGCAAACATATTTGGTATGCGAGTGCAGTACTGTAGTATATGCAATATTTGGAGAAAAGACGCAGAGCTTAACGGTAATGAAGGCAGGTCGGCGGCATTCCGAGACGAGGACCGTCCACAAAGACACAGGACTTCCCTCAAATCTTGCATGGACAAAGAAACGGCTGCCGGAAGGTGTTCCTAGTCAATTTCCCTACTGCTCACCTCGCTCATACTTGTTATTGTGGTGCTTGTGATTTTTGTGATGTGAAGTATGAAGACCGTGCACACTCATCCAAACATATATTGTATCATCGGCAAAGCCCTCAAACAAATACTAGCATGGCGCGTCGAATATCAGTTGCGAACGATGATGAGATGTTGCCATGGCCACGTATAACTACAGTATTATATTTTCGGGACAGGGCCATCGCTTGGCACTGCGCAGATCGATCCATAAAGACTGTTCGTACTGTACTCGTCGACCCGTACTCGTTGTGTAGTGGTTGTATCATGCGGCGAATTATAATAAATAACCAGCTCCCATGTGTCGCCCCGAAAACAAAATTTACCGCCGAAACACGTTATTAAATAGTAACACGTACTCGTCTTACGGGAGACCATAGTAAATAGGACCAAATATTGTTAGTAAGCATACTTAAATAGAAAGGTTTTAGTGTGTACCGTAGGTCCTATTTACTAGTGTTTACTATGGTGTATACCGTAATAGCAAGGTTTTATTTTTCCGATCTTACAATACTGGTGGCGATTGATCATCGAAACCGCCGGTGGTTGATACCGTCAGCTACTATTGATAGCTACATTGATAGCGTCGGCTCTTGGCACCGCCTGTGCTTGACAGAATTGGCTGTTGATATAGTTTGCCCATTGGTACATTTTAGCCATTGATACGTTAATACCGATATAGTCATTGACAACGGTTGTCACTGACATATTAGCACCGACAGTCATGGGCACATTGGCACCGGTTGTCATCGACACGTTAGCACCGATGGAAATTGATACCGATGATCGTTGGCATCGCTGTGTGATATCATTGATGTGTTCGGTCAATGATTGTGAGCGTTTGCCTCGCGCCAAAATGAGAGCGATCTGTGACTTTATCAGTTAGAGAGTACGCCACATCCATCTCCCCTCTATAGTCCCATGATAATATAAGTCATACCAGGTATCAGGTATCAGGTAACGAGCTGCTCCGTGTTAGACGTCGTAGCTTCAAAAAGCGCAATATTGACGCGCATGTGCGTCTTGTCGTCTTGGTTTGGGTGTCTATACCGGTATACAATGGTATACGGCGTCCCCGGTGGAATGGCAGGTGAATCTCGTTCCTGTTAGAGTTTAAGTCGTGGGTTCGAGCCCCCCCCGAGTGCATGCTCGTAGGGACTTTTTCTCGCAAAACATATCTTGACGAGCGGAAAGCGCGAGAGCGTGAGTCAGCAAAATTCATAGTTCGATGAAGATCGACGAGCGTTGGGAAGGCTGAACCCTCTGCGCGATAAAAACCAAGGCACGAACCGTAGTGGGGAGGAGGGAGAAGCGCCTGCTTTGTGACCCCGGATCTGAGTTACGACTAGGAAGGAAGAGGGACAGGAGTGCGAAGATGATAAATGGGATAAGAAGAAAAAACCATGGCGGTCGACCGAATGACCACTATAAACATTAGTATAATATCCTGAGCTCAGAAAAACCTCTGTTCTCGACGCTCGTGCGTCGTGCTTGCCGTATACCGTATGCCCCCCGCCGTCATGTTTGTGGTAATTCATGTATTCATGTACGTACGTATTATAATTTCATTTTGTTCGACCCCTTGGCATCGTAAATTGCGGACCTTATTCCTCCTTCCTATTAACAGCTTCGCCGGCGGCCTGGGCCGACGGCGATGCCCCCTTGTATATAAGATAGTATAGCTGTCGCTAGGAACTCGCGCAGCAGGATATTAGTAACTGTCGTCAGCTTGTGTGCATTGGTGGGGAAAACATCAGGAAAAAACGTCAACGACGTGCCCCGAGAACCCCCTCTGCCCTCCCTTCAGGCGGTACACGCGCATGATGGCGCAGACTAGTAGGATCACGGGTTCGAAACCGTGTTGACCACGTTTTTTTCGCCGTTAGAGTTGCAGTACGTTTACTTTAGAAGTAAATAAAAACTGGATATTCACATCACTTGTACGTGTAGGGTAACAGGTAGTACAGGTGCTTCTCATCACAAGGGTCGCGGTTTCGAGACCCGTGTATGACTAAAAATCCTTTTTTTATGTGAGAGTGCAACGAATTAGACAGATAAAATTATGATAATATGTTGGATAACCACGTAGTAGACGAATCAAATTCTGATCATTTGATGAAAAGTGCCGACGGAAAAGTGCAGACAGATTCAACTGTTTAATCAAGTAAAAAACGGTCGACGCTTTCTCGCAAGGGGTCCCTATCACGAGAGACTTGGTCAAAATTACAGTAGAAACTCGCATTCGCTCGTAATAAATACCACATGATAATTCGGGAACTTGAAGGAACGGCAAAACACACGTGAGGGGGGGGGTTCATATTCATGCATGGCCGTAGTCGTATGACCATAGACCCTCGCATCCTACAATGCCGGGACGGAGCATGTCGGGTTTTCACCGACCAGGCAGACATTGCTAGCACCAAGCGCGAAGCGCCGTGAGGTGTTCGGCGAGTCGCATGAAGGGTGAGCTGCATCCTACTGAGAACTGCTTGTGAGACGGACTTGCATCTGGATGGCAGCTTCAATGAGGTAATGGGGGGGGCGGTTTCGCTGATACTTAACGTTCTCGTCCACGGGCGTGATGTACCGAGCAAGCCACAACCCTCTTGGAAACAGAACGAGCGAAGGTCAAAAAATGGTTTTAAAAAAAGGTCAACGATGGCAATGGCCCGCTCCTTTTGGGACACATCAATATCATCAACATCAACAATGCCAATACACTATTAATATAGACTACAATGACTAGTATAGGTACTGTGGACACAAATGTTAAGACTTCAAGTAAGTGCGGTCTTGTCAGCCATCAAGCCATCAGCCGTGTACGAGCAGTGTGGCCGCGCAGGAATGTAATGGCAGTAGGCGTACTAATTACTAGTAGTAATAGGACAACCCTGTGCCTGTGTGGCTCTCTACACTATGTTTGTGATCCGGACACTATTAATGACAGTCATCCCCCAACCTGAACTAATTTCGTACTACAATAAAGCAGTTGGCAAGCAGGGCCACTCCGTATTACCGTGTTCTTATTGCAATACCATTTCCTGCCCCCCCTCCCCCCCCCCCGCTCTGCAGTGGTATATTTATAGGTTGGGTTGGCGTCGGTTGGCGACGACGCTGTAAAACACGCCTCTCACTGCGTGAGCTAGACAACCAGGGTGCCGTTTTTTTTTTGGCGGTCACCAAAGCTGGCGGTCGAGTTAGATCATTTGTGCGGGGTGGAGAACCTTCGCTCCGCACAAGGGGAATGATCGTATCACGTAGTGTGTATATGGTAGGGCACCCGCGAGGCAGCTACACAGTGTTCCCATTGCTGTCTCAGGAAGTGGCCACACCAGAAATTAAATTAACTCATTGAAGCTGTCGTCCATATGCAAGTCCGCCTCAGAGGCGGTTCTTAGCAGGATGCAGCTCACCCTCCATGCGACTACCTCACGGCGTTCGCGCTTGAGTGCAGCAATGTCTGCCCTGAGTGCGTGAAACCCACGTGCTCCGTCCGGCATTGTAGGATGCGAGGTCTTGTCATACGATCGGCCGTGCACGAATAAGTACACCCCCCCCCCCCCCCCCGCTCTGCAGTCCCGAGACGCTCAACGTTACGCGATACGCGAGCCAGGGCAATAAGGTTTACCTGGTATTGTGCCTGATATCGGAGGGTATACTGTAATATATGTAGTGTTGTGATGGATATCGAACGATAGTCCACTTCGATACGATACCGATGAAGGAATATCAAATCGATTTGATTTCGATATTCAAAATCGATGCTTGGTACAATAGTAGCGCACAACGCCTTGTTTTCATGTCCTGAGCTTGTTTTCGAAAAAGCTACCGTGCAGCATGCTGCAGTACCCCCCGGGTCTGCACTATTTGCCTGTTTTATGGCACGCCATGGCATTGCCATGTACCACCATGGTATTGCCATGGCATGCCATGGAATGCCATGGCAATGCCGTGGCAATACCATAGATAGTTGCGCACCATGACGTCCCATGCCATTAACATCGCAAAACGCCATGGCAACACACCATGACAATTCTACGGCGAAGCCATGGCACATACCACGGCATACACCATGGCAACGGCATGATTGAATACACTCTCGACATATGTTAGCGTTTTTGATGGCATGACATGGCATTGCCATGGGCCACCATGCCATTGGCATGGCATTTAAAGGCACGCCATGGCATTCCCATAAACTTTCATGGCACGCCATGGCATTGCCATGGGCCACCAGCTATGTCATCGCATTGTCGTGGGTTACCGTGACATTGCTATGGACTGTCGTGGCAATGCCATGGTGTATGTGATGTGATGGCATGGCCACGGCAATGGTGTGGACTGTCATGGCAACGCCATGGGCGGTCATGGCAATGCCATGTTAGCCCATGGTGACATCATGGCCTATACCATGGTGACACCATGCATATATCATGGTATTGCCATGGCAGTGCTTGTCAGTGCCATGGCATTGCCATGGCTTTACCATGGAACCCCAACGCGCCAATTGATGGCAATGCCATGGTGTTTTTCATGGCATGACATGAAATAACATGCCGTGAAGCCCCATGACATTGCCGTGGATATCCATGGCACCCCAATGGCATTGCCATGACGCACCATGACAGTTCGTGGGAGCCCATGAAGTGCCAAGACGTCCCATGGCAATGCCATGCCACGCCATGACAGTGCCATGGTATTGCCCCATGGTATTGCCACGGAACAGGCCCATGGTAATCCCAAGGTGCCACGAAACGGTCCATGGCAACGCCACGGTAAAGGCATGGCAATGCCATGACACTGGTAAGCACTGCCATGGAATTATCATGATGTATGCATGGCGTCGCCTTGGGTTACCGTGGCATTGCCATGACAGTCCGTGGCATTGCCATGGCAGGCCATGCCATTGTCATGACCATGTCATGACATGGCATGGCTTTGCCACGACATGACACTGCTACGACAGCCCATGGCAATGCGATGGGTTGCCATGGAATTGCCCATGACACACCATGGCAATGCCATGGCATACCATGACAAGGGCAAAAATGTAGATCAGGGTTAAACATCGGGTGTTTCAACCTACTGTACTGAACAATTAAACATACTGTAGTTTTACAGAATCAATAGTGCCATACCTATCTATGGTGCAGCATACCATCATACCGTGGTATACGGTATATCATGCCTGCTACCAGATACCACCCACCAACAAGCTGTGTTCGGTGGATGCTCCTACTCCCCTCGGTGCCTGCCGTGAAGGTCCGCTGCTGCTAATGGTACTGCACGCACTACATCCTCTACTACCATGATATCATACTGCTACATCCTCTACTACCATGATATCAACAGGGTGGGTCTTGTTTGGCTGTCGAGAGACAGAATGGGTACGTACATGCTACAGCAGTAGGCGCTACAACGATCGCCAGTTTGCAGTGTGATGAGCGCGATGAACTGAGCACTACCGATATCGCTGCGCTACGACATCAGCAGCGTATACTGACACTGCTGCTGCTGCTGCTGACAGCAACCCTGAAAATGCTGCTGTTGTTGCGGATTCCGCCGTTGCCTTTCAGAATTCAAAAATAGAAAATCAGAAAAATACCAGGTACGTACGCGTATATAGGTACGTACTGCTGTACGAGTATTGTGGCAGTACAAACGTCCCTAATATTTCCGATCACATTCAAATTTGTACGTAACATCGCTGCATTGGGTCGGCCAGTGTCGTCGCCATTAAAAAAAAAACACTGCAATACAGTATGCAAGATCGGCCGAAAAAATATCCAACCACAGAGAGAGAAATGAAGAGCATCCAACCTGCCATGCCGCATAGCCTCTTGCCACGGCTTGCAACGCCCAACCACCACGCCATGGCCGTCGCTCGAAAAAACGAAGGCGGGACACTCTGCCTGCAGCGCACACAGCAAAATCTGATTACATGGCCGCAGAGTCAACACCCGGACTACGCCCGAGAGAAAGGGCTCACGGGATAAGCTAGATGGGTTACGATGTTGACCATTTATGGAAGCGATCTACGGATGAACCCCCCCCCCCTCCCTCTCGGTCCGAGGGGCAGTGTCCCCGAGATGGATAATGTGGTTCACGAGATGGACCATGTATCAGATTGATATACAAATGATTCTCGAGTAATCCCTGGATTGCTCCTGGTGGTCGGTATACGCCTGCGGGGTTGTTTTTGGGCGTTCCGTTCTGTTATGGAAATTACGCGCAAACGAGGCTGGCCGACGCCCTCTTACGGCGACACTGCTGCTCCCTCCCTCGGTCTCCCATTTCCCATGCTGTGCGAATTGGTGTGACAGATGCAACCGCTGCTCCTGCAAGCGCTCCACTTATTACGTAACGAACAAAACGAGTGCTCGTGGCACCATTTCGACCCGGCTGATGAAGGGAAGGGTTGGCGCGATGAATGCCAGTGGCCGATGTGCGGCTGCGCTCTCCCCCCCCCACCCTTTCTGATGGGGAGGAATCATTAACGTAATTTACACGATGAATGCCAGTGGTCGATGTGCGGCTGCGCTCCCCCCCTCACCCTTTCTGATGGGGAGGGATTGTTCACGCCATTGACAATTCGTTGACCGATGTACGGCTGCTCGCCCCGGCCACGCCTTCTTTGGCCAAGAGGCGTGGATCACGACATACTGACCGGTTTAGGTCTGCTCGCCATCCCCCGCCCACCCCCATCGATGATACTTTGGTATTCGGATTGTAATGGTTTTGCGTTCTTTGGTGGTGGGCGTTGTATATGATTTTGCTTCGTGTGGGCTTCGTTCGGTCCTGGTTTTGTTTCATTTGTGTGCTTGCCGGCCGTAGTTGGATCCTGCGGTCAAACCTGAGACCCAGGCAACGGGCAATCATAATCAGACCCGTTACACAAAGGTCGGGTTTCCGCGCAAACGAGGCTGCGCTATTCCCTCCTACGGCTGCGCCGTTGCTCCCCCCCTTTGTTTCCCTGTTTCACATACGATGCGAGCGGTTGGTGTGACAGAGGCAGCCGCTGCTTCTGCAAGCGCTGCAAATGATGGGCAACGAGCGAACGAATATTCTTGACGTGCTTTCGACGCGGCTCCAATAGCAACGAGGAAGTATGAATGAAATTGATGAAATTATCGAGGTACGGATCGTCAAACGGCTGCTCGCCGTATCCTCAGCTCGAAGTCATGTGTCCGACGTTTCATCACGGTTTGTGTTTGACGGTCCATGCGATAGATATACGCGGTTCCCTCATTCATCTGCCCGAGACTCTCCCCTCCGCGCGAGGGCTCGCTCTTTCCCCTGCCTGAAACTTTCCCCTTCGTGCGAGGGCTCGATTTGGTGTTTCCTCTGCGGCCGAAATGGAACATGAAGTATATTCAGATGAGATCGATCAACGTATGACTGCTCCCCTCTTCCTCTGCACGAGGTAGTCCCCCGTCCGAAGCGTGATCTCTGCTTGAGTTTGACGGCGTATTGTATGGATTCACCGTGGCTTGCTTTTTCCTTTGCCCGACACTATTTCGCCCGAGGGCCCGCTCTTTCCATGGCTGGAGTCTCTGTCCTCTGTTTGAGGCTTCCCCTCTGGTCGAGATCGATAGATAGATGATTATTTAATATATATGCGGGCAACTACTCGGACCCTTCCCTATCGATCGATATATGAGGGACGGCTATATGAGGCTCCGTCGCGGCTTGCTCTGACTGTCTGATTGGGTGGAGATTACTGGCCTAGAAATAACGATAGGTCCATTTTATTTTATTTTTCTCTTCATCCGCCCCAGACACTTTCCTCCACTTTTGGAGACACGCCTGGTCGAAGAGCGGCCACCATGGGCAGTCTCGCTGGACGTCAGCGTGGACTGGTTCCTCGGCATCTCCCCGTACCAACGCACACGGATGGGTGCTCAGATTTCGATCATGCACTCTTTACCTTGCGCTCGATGTTCAAATTTTGTTTCAAGTGATTTTCTTCTTTTCAAACACACACGCGACTCGTCGCGGCTTTATTCCTATAGTCATTACATCCTAATCGAATTATTATGTAGGTAGGAGTGGCCCGGAGTCGCGTTGTTGGTGTCTGTGCTACCGTTACTGTTTTCTTGACGGCTCGCCTGGACTTACAGCATCGCTTCAACGATCATTCGCTAGTTGATGCGCTTAGAGGGTGCTTGAATATCACAGCCCCTCCTTTTTGACGTACGATGCTTTGTATTAACCTCCAGATTTCCGCTTTAGACGCACGCGATCGGTATTTCCCCGCGTCTCGCGGCTAATTCAATGATTACGCAGCTTTGATATTATTGTTACGGTTAACAGTACCGCCTCCTTTACCCGCGGCTTGGGGTTATGGATGGCTTAAACGGCGAGGGTATCGAAGTGGCTCATATGCCATTGCTCCTTCTCNTGTAGATCGTCTACGCGCTGACAAGTTGAACACGATTGTCCTCTGTTTACGCGGGACCCGATGTGGCGCTTAGACGGCCGTTCCAGAGGTTTGCTCGGTGTTTGGGAACGTTCAAATTTCGTTTTAGGCACGGGTAGAGTCTGTAGGGCGGTTAGCGAGCTGTAAGCCGATATCATGAGGATCGGAGCTTGAAGCGGACGAGTGGTCATGGAAAGTGTATAAGGGCGAGCCACGAGTAGGTCTGCGTGGTTGTCCTATATATCTAAAACACGACCGATGCTTCCAGACGGCGGCGGGAACATTGACGCCGCGGACAGTCATCGATATACACTGCCAGCCTTTCAAATGAAGGCTTTTCCGCGTACAACTCGCGCGTAGTATGTGTTGTACTGTAAGTTTGGGTGATACAATGGACAGGAAATAGTTATCTAACCCCAGCCAAAATGCAACCGGATAGTTGCAAGAGCCCAAGGAAGTATGGGTAGGACCACTGGCTGGGGCAGGAGCCCTCAACTAATCACAATAATTACTTTAAATGATCGTTGAAAGCGTACGAAAGACATACTACAGTAAAAATCGGGAGTCAACCAAATGGAACTACGTGATCGTAGGGATGTGGTTCCACTTGTAGAAACCGAAACTACTGGGTCATGGTGTAGCACACGAGATCATTCTCTTCAAAGGCGACCAAAAGCCAAACCATCGAGGCTTTTGATAAACGATTCTGACCATCCCACCCGCCCAGCTGACAGGTACTTAACAGTAGTTTCTGCGTTTGTAGTTTTCAACGGCCGGGATCGCCACCGCGCTGAGTATGCACTCAGCACGGGGGTGATTTATCCCGGGCGAGGCCCTCCTGCTTCGGGGCAGGAGGCCTCAACTAATCCAATACTTACTTTAAATGATCGTTGAAAGCGTACAAGAATACTACAGCAAAATCTGATTACATGGCCGCAGAGTCAACACCCGGACTACGCCCTTGTGGAAAATATGAGGATACGAAAAGACAAGCACACTTGACGTCCTTGGAAACGATCTGCGCACTATTGCTTATTTCCTGCGCTTGCCTTGTCAGCCTCACCTGTTCAGGTTGGCCGGCAAAGAGGAGCAGCGCTGACGCGAGGGCAGGGCTGCTAGTCGGTCGTCTTGCTCGGGGACGCCAGCGAAGAGAGGGACGAATGGATCTTTAGGTGGCAGGTGCTGGTGTGGGGCTCTTTATGTATGGAATGGGCCTCAAGTTCATGTACGAGGAGCTTTCGAATTTTGGGTGTTCCTAGATTGTCGAAAAAGAAGGCGGTCGATGCGGGGACCGGGGATAGTTACGTGTTCATCCCAGCCAATCACGATCCACCTGCATTCTTCAGGTGCCGCAGTGACACCTATTTCCGTACACCCGTACCAGGCACCAGGGCGTGAGGTTCAACTCAGCTTTCCGTTCCCCCTTTGCCCTGTGTACCCAATGAGCCCTAATAACTGTCCGATCTATATACGTGTAATATATTATTTGGAGTCTGAGCAGACTGCACCTCGTAGGCGGATATTATACCCCCCCCCTGGTGTCGTCACCGTGTGTGCTGTACATACTTCTGTGTGAAAGCTGATTTGACGCTGTGTGTGGTGGTTTTTAGCTTCTGTCAAGGTGTTACCCAAGGGGTGCAGGAATGTGGTGGTTATTCGTCCATCACATATTATTCCCATGCTGTCTCTCATCACCATCCAAGGCATAATACAGGAACTCCAAACTGGGAGAAAGGTGCTGTTGGTGTAGGTCACATGAAGCAGTGGTCCCTAGGGGGGACATCGAACTGAGCTGATGTCCCCTTATTCCGACATGCATAACGCCTGACAGAAGCGTGACGTCACACCATCTAATAAAACGCAACAGCCGTGCGTACTTTCGCAGTAGCCCACTCTGATTGGTCGCAGCCTCGAGCAAGAACAGAACCCGCTACATACGGAGCTGTAAGACGCCTGTCGACGACGCCGGTGTCAAGGTGTTACTGATGGGGTGCAGGAATGTTGTTGCTGAGTAGTTACTCGTCCACCATAATATATTAGTAGTCCTTCCCATGCTGTCTACTCTCCACCCAAGGCATAATACAGGAATCCCGAACAGGGATAAAACTACCGTAGGTCACATGAAGCAGTGGTCCCTGGGGGGATATCGAACAGGGTTGATGTCCCCTTATCCTGATATGCGTACCGCCTGTCAGAAGCGTGAATGTGACATACCCTAACAAACGATGCATAATAACCGTACAGTACATATATACGTTCCTATATACCTGGTAGCACCTATGCCGTACTCTCATCACATTCCGGCGACGTGGCCTTGCCGTATGTTATTATGTGGTATGAGATTCCATATTGTTTTAACATCGCAATCGAATGCGTGTCATTCGCGTTGCTTGTCTCCAGGTTCGATATAATTTATTTTAAGGAAAGAGGTACAGGTAAGGACGTGTACAAACACACACAACAACGTGGAAGGAAAGGGAATGCGTACGCAAAGTTGAAAGATAAAGAGAATGCAGGTGGTTGCAAACAACATGGGCCCGATAACACAGGCGATGTGATGTGTGCATCGTTACGAAAAGTTGATGTCATGTGCCGTATGTTATGGTATGGCATATAATTCCGTATAATAGGTGTTAACCTACTGTAGGGTCTCTACAACGGAAAGTCCAAACGTGTCCGATCCAAAATGCAGTACTGCCTGTACGCAAGTGAAAGGTTTTGAAGGTGCAGTTTTTTATTGGTCAATATTTTAGGTTGGATTTTTTGCTACTCTAAATTACAATAACAGCGTACGAGTACGCAAGAGTTTTCCCAAGGTGTAAATAAGCAACACGTCCGTACGCGACAACTATGTCCCTATCGCCCCTCTTGAGCAGGTGCCCAAAGGGGGTCACAGCAGTACGAAAGCGCAAACAACGATACAGTAGCTCAAGTGCGTCGAACATTGCACCGGTCTACAAAAAAGTCTGGTTATCGGTATTGTCGTCCTGCCGGTCGCATTCCAAGCAAAGGCGACCAAAGAGTCAGCCGAAGGAGCCATACTGCTCGCACTCGCGTTCCCGACCTGTAAAAGCATTAAGGGTCGATCATTGCAACAACGTGTGCGGTGTAAAGTAACGGGCAGGTCGACCCCCCCCAAAACGTTTCACCATGTCTCGCTGGAACTTCGATCAGTCCAACCAGGCGACGATGAAGGGGGTAAACAGGCCAACGTGCTAAAAAAAGGACCGGTGAAGTATAATAACGTATCGTTCGTTGTGCGCCTTGTGTATACAAACATGTGTCACACTGAAGCCACAGGAACAACTACGCCAACACAAAAGCAACCAGCGATATGATGTTGTAGTTTTGCCCACATAGAAGGGTCAGATTTTGGCATCGGGAAGAGATGTAAATGATAAATCCGCTCCAGGCACATGAGACACTTGAACGGGGGATAGACGTACACGTACGCAGGTCGAGCCATTATATGATCCTTTGACGGGAGGACGGACCCCTCCCCCTGCCGCAGGGGGGGTCGCCCGACCGCACCCTCTGGATGCAGTTTCAAGGACAAAAGGCCTTAACACAACCAAAACGTTGGGACTGCTAAGGACTGACACCGCGCAAGTGACCGATGACCTTGTGGGACACATTGCTAAGACGGTATCCGCCATAGCGACCTGGACACATTGGAACACCGTTTCATTGACTGCCACGAGCGCTCGTTGGCGTATTGGCACCCACGATAAGATCAATAAAAACGGGCAACCATATCGAATAACTGAGATATGATGTAACGTTTGCCCCTTTTCACGATCTTGCTACGTAGTCTATGTATCTGCATCATCGGAACCTTGCGACAAGGGGGGGGGGGGGGTCCATCCAGCCATGTATAAACAGGAAACACAAGACGAGGATATATTGACCAACGCACTCGTCCAGCTCTCGATCCTTCGATGATTGTGGCTGGTATAAGTAGATTGATAGAAACTACTGTAATAATATGTTGATAGAAGACTGCATGCACTCGAAGCACGCCATCGTGGGGCGAAACACGGTGTCTGTCGCCCTTGCATGCAATACGGTATTAACACTTCGAACGGACACCGGAACTTAGCTTAAACATTTTCTCTCCGGTGGCACGAAGCTCCATGCAGCTCTATCAAACCTAGATGTGGTCATATTTTGTGCACATGCGAAGTACAGTTCCCCGTTCCCCCCCCCCCCCCGCCCGCCCGCCCCCGGCCCTATACTTGAGGCAGTTGGAGCTACAGTACAGTACCGCTCGAAGCATGCTACGATAGACGTGCACCATGTTTTTTCTGAGCTCCTCACTTAAGGAGCACCATACCTCACCGAAAAAATGATTTTGGAAGAAAAATAAAAGTGCTGCCGGATGCGAAATGTCATGACCGAAGTATGCCCTGAAACATTATTCGTCACAAAAATGAAATTAGGACGAATTTGGGTTAAGGAGCCCGATCGTTCAGAAAACGATTCAGCCAAAAAGTGCTACCTCTACCGTAGCACGCGTCGCTCAGAACGGATAAACCCCGGCGCTCCCTCTCGCGTGGTAGCTGGTCAAATATTGGCCATTGACCTACCCCGGTGGTATATTAATAGTAGTTAACCACGAAGAATGCTAAGGTTAAAGTCAGGAGGTCGAGTCTCCATATGGAGGTTTTTATTATCAAATGACATCAACCCTCGAGATCACCTATTATAGCGTGGGTAGGCATAATTCGACGAGAGTCGACGAGGGAAGAAAGTGCTGGAATATTATCGAGATAAAACTGCAAAGCTCGTACCGTAGTGGGGAGGGAAGAGAAGAGCCTACTCAGTGACCACGGGTCTGAGTTACGACTATTAATAAGAGGGAGAGAGAAAAGAAGGGCGAAGATAATAAATGGGATGAAAACATAAAATAAAATGTCCATCTCATTGTTCAAGGTATACGTCACAAGGTCTTGAAACGATATTATTCCAGACCTTGCGGTGCGACCCAAACCCTCCTACTGTGCCCGCGGTATTCACAGTCTATCCAGAGTAAGGGTCTAGGTCAGCCATCAGCTCCACGCGTATATAAGCCATGATGATGACATGTTGGGGATGAGAATGGGAGTTATACCGGGCATTTCGCATGATGAGTCCTTTCCTCAAGCCCCGCTACACACAAAATGAGCTTGTAACGTGTTGTAGACCCCAATAGAATCAACAGCAGCTCTACCGCCCCACGTGCTCCACATGACCTGCGCGCCTGCTGGGGGTGCTGAGGCAGCGCCTGGTCGAAGCTATCATAATCGGTGTGCAATTTACTGTAATGTGGGTGGCTGGAGCTTCAAAAGGTCAGAGGGATACTACTGTACCACAACCGTCGACCATGCGATAAACCTTGCGCCACGGAATGTCACGGCATCGGGTACGAACGGATACCATGCCATACCGGCCATTTGCCATCATACACGGGGACGTAACCGCACCGAAAATAAATGACCAGCAGCAAGCGATGTGTGCAACGAGAACCAAAAGGCAACTGGACGAGGAGTGCCATTAAACGAAAAAATCGGGATGGATATTTCGGTGGTGAAGCTTGTTGGCACCTTGTTTGTGCCTTGTTTGCGCCCATCAAGCTGTTCAGCCGGAAAGGAATTCGTATGATTATGTCAACAGAGCCTGTTGGATGGTAATACGATGATGATATGTTACATTTTTGCTTTAGTTTAGCGGCCGAAAAGCAGTCGACCGGTCGATCGGTTTGAAAAGAGTAACAGAGCATCATGTCAATTGCCCACCACCATACACATGCATGGCTGCATGTGCCCCTAAACGTTCTTTGAGAGGGCGGCGTGTATCCCTACGCTCTCCTGGTGATAACCGTTACTTTCGCAACGTTGCGGTGAAGGCGTCGGCGTCGTCCTTCTCACCTCTTCCTCATGAACGCCAAATGTATGTACTGTACTGTGGTACATGCATGCATCATGCATTAGAAACCCCCATAATATTTTCTACATAATGCTACACAACATATATATGCTGCATCTACTGTAAGTACCAATATCATTTTTCTTGCAGTCCACGAGGTCTTCGTCGCAAGATAAACAGTGAAACGTTTGCGAACGAGTGCGCTTCAGCTGTGCTTGGCCTCGCTCATCACATGACAGTGTTGCAGTATCTACTACAGTACAAATGTTAATAGTACACAATGCGGTATACGCTACAAGTAGTAGAGCAGTCGGTACACTACAGTATGTTCTGAATACCGTTGCCACGAGATATCTGCCCCCCGCTACGAGCAAACACCATGGCCATTTTCCGAATCTAAGCTGGGTGCATGAGTTGATGATATGTGCATGCACCTCCCTAGGTAGACTAGTGCAGACTACTAGTGGCTACTGGCTGTGTTAACTCTCACAACAGTGACGTGATCGTACCCCCCCCAACATGGCCCCCAACATCAAGACTCACCGTACCTGCATCATCCTCCACTGGAAGGCTGCTGCACCACACTACGGCATATATGATGGCATGCTCCCGCGCACAAGGACTGTTGGTTGTCATATCGGCGTTGCCTAGCCCTGACTTCGGTGTACTGATGGGACATACCTACTGGGGGGGCATTTGTTGTACGCGTGCTTGTGTTCACCAGTCGACGTGACCCTGGAGAGTTACATGGCCTATTTTTCTTCACAGTGACAAGTACAGCAGTAGTACTGCATAACCCACAATTGCCCTCCTACCTCGTGCGCACGCAAAACATAATATAATCGCAACAACAGCATAGCAAAGTAACACCATCACAACTACTGTAGACTAGTATACCAGCCAGTATGATTGCATCACCCACGCCCTGCGAAAACGATGTGATGCTCACTCGCACAACACGATCACGGCCGTCTCCAAATCACAAGAAGAGGAGAGCAGATTGCACACGCCATGCATCGCGAGGCACGAAGGCCCTTCAGCATGCCTTACATTCAACTCGACTACGTAAATGCAGACAGTAGATCATTGTCGAGTTGTAATATATACGGACAGGTGACCTTTGCCGCCAAACGAGACACCCACAGAACTAATACTATACATACATTGAGATATGCAGGAGCGAATACTTCACTCCCTTCACCGGCCAGTCCAGCAGATCGTGCAAACAGATGGTGGGCAGACACTGGCCAAGAACTCTCGATGAACGACGTTCTCGATAGTGTCACCAAAGGCAAACCCACACAACTCCTGCTGACTCAAAGCTTGACGATTGTGCTTGTCGAAATATCGTGTTGCCATTGGCGCTTGAAGTCGCGGTTCCCACACCCCCGTCCCTCTTTCTGAAGATCGGTGCCCTGCCCATACTGGATCAGTGAAAAATGCCACCGCGGGAGAATACACAGTGGTGACGACACGGTAGTCTACAGCCAGATAATCTGCTGGCTCTTGGCCCTGCTGGGTTCCTCGAGGGGAGACGATTGCTCTTGCGCCGACACTTTAGTTACGGCTCGCGGCATAGCCCGACGCGCTCGCTTGGAGGCCGCTCCGCCGTCTTCACCTTTGGGGCGCTTCTTTACCCCACGGGAAGATGAGCTATGAGAAACTCCATTTCTGCGATCCGTTCCCACGGTGCGGACGAGCCCCTCCTCGAGAGGGCCGTGATCGGGGCAATGGGTAGGCTGCTTCCCGTTGAGGCCCCACCTCGATTTCTTCCCGCAGCCCGCCGCCTTGCACGTGAAAACGAACGATATCACCAGACCATCCACGAGATCGCTCTTATGGCGGGCGCATACAGTGGCCATACCGTCGGTCAGCACACCCCACGACGGGCCGGTGGTGCAGGAGTCATGCGAGCAACGCTTGCTAATGACGTCCACCATGCCGTCCTTTGCATGTTGCTTGCAGTACGCCGCCTTTTTGCTGCCCTCGGTATTGAAGGTCGCATACTTCGTGCAGGAGTCATGTGAGCAACGTTTGTGATGGACGTCCACCATGCCGTCCTTTGCATGTCGCTTGCAGTACGCCGCCTTCTTGCTGCCCTCGGTACTGAAGCTCGGTTGGCCCGTGCAGGAGTCATGTAAGCAACGCTTGTTACGGACGTCCACCATGCCGTCCTTTGCATGTTGCTTGCAGTACGCCGCCTGTTTGCTGCCCTCGATATTGAAGGTCGGTTGGCCAGTGCAGGAGTCATGTGAGCAACGCTTGTTAATGACGTCCACCATGCCGTCCTTTGCATGTTGCTTGCAGTACGCCGCCTTCTTGCTGCCCTCGGTATTGAAGGTCGCTTTCCTCGTACAGGAGTCATGTGAGCAATGCCCCATTCTCGCCTCGGGTTCGGATGGTGAAAATAGCGGGGACAGATCAGTTGAGCGAAGATGTGCACACCTGGCGTTGGCAAAAGCACTCGTAGTAAGTAAACAATTTATTATAGGGTCTGGCACACGAATGCGAGTCCTCCCTAGTCATATCATGGCAGGAAGACGTGGTTAAACCTGCACACGGAAATATCGAACAACCGAAGGTCGTTGGCTCCAATCATATTTTCACAGTATCATAGACATTTGCGAGGTTTACTCGGTCCTTATACTGCATTGCTCGTGCTCACCCCCCCACCCATGAAAGATTGGCACAGGAAGATCATCATTAGGAAGTGTGGGCATGTGAGTGTTGACGTGTTGACGCATGCATGCACCGTGTTTAGTGTGAGAGTGGTCGCTCGAGGAGCTTTTTACCTCACCCCATTAGACCAAATCTGATTTTAGATGAGAACAAAAGTGCCGCCCGATGAACCATCCCGTGGGCTAAGCTTACGTATAAAACAAACGAATAGTGCAACAGTGCAACACAAGCATTAATTAAATTCCGACGGTTTTGGTTCAAGGAGGCCCGTCATTCCGACACAAACACAGACAAAATGACGTGTGCTACCTCTACCTCTATTAACGTAATAACCCATTCAGAACTGAAAATCGTATCTCACACTAATTCCAAGTAATCTGTCCCCAAAACGGGGACCAGTTCTTAAGGGGTCAATAGAGAGTCGGGCACGCCATGTCTTCCACGTCGTTATTGTAGTATTACTACTGCCCCTGTTGGTGTTGGTGTTGATGTTTGTGTAGTGTTGACATGTTGCACCGTACAGATATATAAGAAGCGGCAGCTTGGTGTAGCCGCATGGCCATGACGACATCATGCACGACAGCAAGGCAGCACTGCCAAACAAGCTCGTAAAACAAGCTTGTGGCATTGGGGTGTTATAAACGTAAACACTGCAGTAGTGGCACGAGTACCGTGGAAGCGCTGAGCTGATGGGATGGAAAACCCGTCCTTTTTATCGGATGATATATTGGTGCCTGTGCCTGCCACTAAGTTTACGAGTCAGATTCGCCCCGCCCCCCTGGGCGAATTTGGGTCAAACATATTTGGTATGCGAGTGCAGTACTGTAGTATATGCAATATTTGGAGAAAAGACGCAGAGCTTAACGGTAATGAAGGCAGGTCGGCGGCATTCCGAGACGAGGACCGTCCACAAAGACACAGGACTTCCCTCAAATCTTGCATGGACAAAGAAACGGCTGCCGGAAGGTGTTCCTAGTCAATTTCCCTACTGCTCACCTCGCTCATACTTGTTATTGTGGTGCTTGTGATTTTTGTGATGTGAAGTATGAAGACCGTGCACACTCATCCAAACATATATTGTATCATCGGCAAAGCCCTCAAACAAATACTAGCATGGCGCGTCGAATATCAGTTGCGAACGATGATGAGATGTTGCCATGGCCACGTATAACTACAGTATTATATTTTCGGGACAGGGCCATCGCTTGGCACTGCGCAGATCGATCCATAAAGACTGTTCGTACTGTACTCGTCGACCCGTACTCGTTGTGTAGTGGTTGTATCATGCGGCGAATTATAATAAATAACCAGCTCCCATGTGTCGCCCCGAAAACAAAATTTACCGCCGAAACACGTTATTAAATAGTAACACGTACTCGTCTTACGGGAGACCATAGTAAATAGGACCAAATATTGTTAGTAAGCATACTTAAATAGAAAGGTTTTAGTGTGTACCGTAGGTCCTATTTACTAGTGTTTACTATGGTGTATACCGTAATAGCAAGGTTTTATTTTTCCGATCTTACAATACTGGTGGCGATTGATCATCGAAACCGCCGGTGGTTGATACCGTCAGCTACTATTGATAGCTACATTGATAGCGTCGGCTCTTGGCACCGCCTGTGCTTGACAGAATTGGCTGTTGATATAGTTTGCCCATTGGTACATTTTAGCCATTGATACGTTAATACCGATATAGTCATTGACAACGGTTGTCACTGACATATTAGCACCGACAGTCATGGGCACATTGGCACCGGTTGTCATCGACACGTTAGCACCGATGGAAATTGATACCGATGATCGTTGGCATCGCTGTGTGATATCATTGATGTGTTCGGTCAATGATTGTGAGCGTTTGCCTCGCGCCAAAATGAGAGCGATCTGTGACTTTATCAGTTAGAGAGTACGCCACATCCATCTCCCCTCTATAGTCCCATGATAATATAAGTCATACCAGGTATCAGGTATCAGGTAACGAGCTGCTCCGTGTTAGACGTCGTAGCTTCAAAAAGCGCAATATTGACGCGCATGTGCGTCTTGTCGTCTTGGTTTGGGTGTCTATACCGGTATACAATGGTATACGGCGTCCCCGGTGGAATGGCAGGTGAATCTCGTTCCTGTTAGAGTTTAAGTCGTGGGTTCGAGCCCCCCCCGAGTGCATGCTCGTAGGGACTTTTTCTCGCAAAACATATCTTGACGAGCGGAAAGCGCGAGAGCGTGAGTCAGCAAAATTCATAGTTCGATGAAGATCGACGAGCGTTGGGAAGGCTGAACCCTCTGCGCGATAAAAACCAAGGCACGAACCGTAGTGGGGAGGAGGGAGAAGCGCCTGCTTTGTGACCCCGGATCTGAGTTACGACTAGGAAGGAAGAGGGACAGGAGTGCGAAGATGATAAATGGGATAAGAAGAAAAAACCATGGCGGTCGACCGAATGACCACTATAAACATTAGTATAATATCCTGAGCTCAGAAAAACCTCTGTTCTCGACGCTCGTGCGTCGTGCTTGCCGTATACCGTATGCCCCCCGCCGTCATGTTTGTGGTAATTCATGTATTCATGTACGTACGTATTATAATTTCATTTTGTTCGACCCCTTGGCATCGTAAATTGCGGACCTTATTCCTCCTTCCTATTAACAGCTTCGCCGGCGGCCTGGGCCGACGGCGATGCCCCCTTGTATATAAGATAGTATAGCTGTCGCTAGGAACTCGCGCAGCAGGATATTAGTAACTGTCGTCAGCTTGTGTGCATTGGCGGGGAAAACATCAGGAAAAAACGTCAACGACGTGCCCCGAGAACCCCCTCTGCCCTCCCTTCAGGCGGTACACGCGCATGATGGCGCAGACTACAGTAGGATCACGGGTTCGAAACCGTGTTGACCACGTTTTTTTCGCCGTTAGAGTTGCAGTACGTTTACTTTAGAAGTAAATAAAAACTGGATATTCACACCACTTGTACGTGTAGGGTAACAGGTAGTACAGGTGCTTCTCATCACAAGGGTCGCGGTTTCGAGACCCGTGTATGACTAAAAATCCTTTTTTTATGTGAGAGTGCAACGAATTAGACAGATAAAATTATGATAATATGTTGGATAACCACGTAGTAGACGAATCAAATTCTGATCATTTGATGAAAAGTGCCGACGGAAAAGTGCAGACAGATTCAACTGTTTAATCAAGTAAAAAACGGTCGACGCTTTCTCGCAAGGGGTCCCTATCACGAGAGACTTGGTCAAAATTACAGTAGAAACTCGCATTCGCTCGTAATAAATACCACATGATAATTCGGGAACTTGAAGGAACGGCAAAACACACGTGAGGGGGGGGGTTCATATTCATGCATGGCCGTAGTCGTATGACCATAGACCCTCGCATCCTACAATGCCGGGACGGAGCATGTCGGGTTTTCACCGACCAGGCAGACATTGCTAGCACCAAGCGCGAAGCGCCGTGAGGTGTTCGGCGAGTCGCATGAAGGGTGAGCTGCATCCTACTGAGAACTGCTTGTGAGACGGACTTGCATCTGGATGGCAGCTTCAATGAGGTAATGGGGGGGGCGGTTTCGCTGATACTTAACGTTCTTGTCCACGGGTGTGATGTACCGAGCAAGCCACAACCCTCTTGGAAACAGAACGAGCGAAGGTCAAAAAATGGTTTTAAAAAAAGGTCAACGATGGCAATGGCCCGCTCCTTTTGGGACACATCAATATCATCAACATCAACAATGCCAATACACTATTAATATAGACTACAATGACTAGTATAGGTACTGTGGACACAAATGTTAAGACTTCAAGTAAGTGCGGTCTTGTCAGCCATCAAGCCATCAGCCGTGTACGAGCAGTGTGGCCGCGCAGGAATGTAATGGCAGTAGGCGTACTAATTACTAGTAGTAATAGGACAACCCTGTGCCTGTGTGGCTCTCTACACTATGTTTGTGATCCGGACACTATTAATGACAGTCATCCCCCAACCTGAACTAATTTCGTACTACAATAAAGCAGTTGGCAAGCAGGGCCACTCCGTATTACCGTGTTCGTATTGCAATACCATTTCCTGCCCCCCCCCCCTATAAATATATTATATACAAGGCTTTCCTACGGAGTGGTCTTAATATAGTAAAGGCGACGCAAGAAAAACGGGTTACCTCGCCAGCAGCACAGCGTCAACATAACGCACAGCAGCAGCTGCAGCAGCTGCAGCACCCCCCCGCTCTGCAGTGGTATATTTATAGGTTGGGTTGGCGTCGGTTGGCGACGACGCTGTAAAACACGCCTCTCACTGCGTGAGCTAGACAACCAGGGTGCCGTTTTTTTTTTGGCGGTCACCAAAGCTGGCGGTCGAGTTAGATCATTTGTGCGGGGTGGAGAACCTTCGCTCCGCACAAGGGGAATGATCGTATCACGTAGTGTGTATATGGTAAGGCACCCGCGAGGCAGCTACATAGTGCTCCCATTGCTGTCTCAGGAAGTGGCCACACCAGAAATTAAATTAACTCATTGAAGCTGTCGTCCATATGCAAGTCCGCCTCAGAGGCGGTTCTTAGCAGGATGCAGCTCACCCTCCATGCGACTCGCCCAATACCTCACGGCGCTTCGCGCTTGGTGCAAGCAATGTCTGCCTGGTTGGTGAAAACCCAACGTGCTCCGTCCCGGCATTGTAGGGATGCGAGGGTCTATGGTCATATGACTACGGCCGTGCACGACATGAGTACAAAAAATTTCCCCCCCCCCCCCCCCCCCCGCTCTGCAGTCCCGAGACGCTCAACGTTACGCGATACGCGAGCCAGGGCAATAAGGTTTACCTGGTATTGTGCCTGATATCGGAGGGTATACTGTAATATATGTAGTGTTGTGATGGATATCGAACGATAGTCCACTTCGATACGATACCGATGAAGGAATATCAAATCGATTTGATTTCGATATTCAAAATCGATGCTTGGTACAATAGTAGCGCACAACGCCTTGTTTTCATGTCCTGAGCTTGTTTTCGAAAAAGCTACCGTGCAGCATGCTGCAGTACCCCCCGGGTCTGCACTATTTGCCTGTTTTATGGCACGCCATGGCATTGCCATGTACCACCATGGTATTGCCATGGCATGCCATGGAATGCCATGGCAATGCCGTGGCAATACCATAGATAGTTGCGCACCATGACGTCCCATGCCATTAACATCGCAAAACGCCATGGCAACACACCATGACAATTCTACGGCGAAGCCATGGCACATACCACGGCATACACCATGGCAACGGCATGATTGAATACACTCTCGACATATGTTAGCGTTTTTGATGGCATGACATGGCATTGCCATGGGCCACCATGCCATTGGCATGGCATTTAAAGGCACGCCATGGCATTCCCATAAACTTTCATGGCACGCCATGGCATTGCCATGGGCCACCAGCTATGTCATCGCATTGTCGTGGGTTACCGTGACATTGCTATGGACTGTCGTGGCAATGCCATGGTGTATGTGATGTGATGGCATGGCCACGGCAATGGTGTGGACTGTCATGGCAACGCCATGGGCGGTCATGGCAATGCCATGTTAGCCCATGGTGACATCATGGCCTATACCATGGTGACACCATGCATATATCATGGTATTGCCATGGCAGTGCTTGTCAGTGCCATGGCATTGCCATGGCTTTACCATGGAACCCCAACGCGCCAATTGATGGCAATGCCATGGTGTTTTTCATGGCATGACATGAAATAACATGCCGTGAAGCCCCATGACATTGCCGTGGATATCCATGGCACCCCAATGGCATTGCCATGACGCACCATGACAGTTCGTGGGAGCCCATGAAGTGCCAAGACGTCCCATGGCAATGCCATGCCACGCCATGACAGTGCCATGGTATTGCCCCATGGTATTGCCACGGAACAGGCCCATGGTAATCCCAAGGTGCCACGAAACGGTCCATGGCAACGCCACGGTAAAGGCATGGCAATGCCATGACACTGGTAAGCACTGCCATGGAATTATCATGATGTATGCATGGCGTCGCCTTGGGTTACCGTGGCATTGCCATGACAGTCCGTGGCATTGCCATGGCAGGCCATGCCATTGTCATGACCATGTCATGACATGGCATGGCTTTGCCACGACATGACACTGCTACGACAGCCCATGGCAATGCGATGGGTTGCCATGGAATTGCCCATGACACACCATGGCAATGCCATGGCATACCATGACAAGGGCAAAAATGTAGATCAGGGTTAAACATCGGGTGTTTCAACCTACTGTACTGAACAATTAAACATACTGTAGTTTTACAGAATCAATACTGCCATACCTATCTATGGTGCAGCATACAATCATACCGTGGTATACGGTATATCATGCCTGCTACCAGATACCACCCACCAACAAGCTGTGTTCGGTGGATGCTCCTACTCCCCTCGGTGCCTGCCGTGAAGGTCCGCTGCTGCTAATGGTACTGCACGCACTACATCCTCTACTACCATGATATCATACAGCACATACACTGCTACAGCAGGGTGGGTCTTGTTTGGCTGTCGAGAGACAGAATGGGTACGTACATGCTACAGCAGTAGGCGCTACAACGATCGCCAGTTTGCAGTGTGATGAGCGCGATGAACTGAGCACTACCGATATCGCTGCGCTACGACATCAGCAGCGTATACTGACACTGCTGCTGCTGCTGCTGACAGCAACCCTGAAAATGCTGCTGTTGTTGCGGATTCCGCCGTTGCCTTTCAGAATTCAAAAATAGAAAATCAGAAAAATACCAGGTACGTACGCGTATATAGGTACGTACTGCTGTACGAGTATTGTGGCAGTACAAACGTCCCTAATATTTCCGATCACATTCAAATTTGTACGTAACATCGCTGCATTGGGTCGGCCAGTGTCGTCGCCATTAAAAAAAAAACACTGCAATACAGTATGCAAGATCGGCCGAAAAAATATCCAACCACAGAGAGAGAAATGAAGAGCATCCAACCTGCCATGCCGCATAGCCTCTTGCCACGGCTTGCAACGCCCAACCACCACGCCATGGCCGTCGCTCGAAAAAACGAAGGCGGGACACTCTGCCTGCAGCGCACACAGCAAAATCTGATTACATGGCCGCAGAGTCAACACCCGGACTACGCCCGAGAGAAAGGGCTCACGGGATAAGCTAGATGGGTTACGATGTTGACCATTTATGGAAGCGATCTACGGATGAACCCCCCCCCCTCCCTCTCGGTCCGAGGGGCAGTGTCCCCGAGATGGATAATGTGGTTCACGAGATGGACCATGTATCAGATTGATATACAAATGGTTCTCGAGTAAACCCTGGATTGCTCCTGGTGGTCGGTATACGCCTGCGGGGTTGTTTTTGAGCGTTCCGTTCTGTTATGGAAATTACGCGCAAACGAGGCTGGCCGACGCCCTCTTACGGCGACACTGCTGCTCCCTCCCTCGGTCTCCCATTTCCCATGCTGTGCGAATTGGTGTGACAGATGCAACCGCTGCTCCTGCAAGCGCTCCACTTATTACGTAACGAACAAAACGAGTGCTCGTGCCACCATTTTGACCCGGCTGATGAAGGGAAGGGTTGGCGCGATGAATGCCAGTGGCCGATGTGCGGCTGCGCTCTCCCCCCCCCACCCTTTCTGATGGGGAGGAATCATTAACGTAATTTACACGATGGATGCTAGTGGTCGATGTGCGGCTGCGCTCCCCCCCTCACCCTTTCTGATGGGGAGGGATTGTTCACGCCATTGACAATTCGTTGACCGATGTACGGCTGCTCGCCCCGGCCACGCCTTCTTTGACCGATGTACGGCTGCTCGCCCCGGCCACGCCTTCTTTGGCCAAGAGGCGTGGATCACGACATACTGACCGGTTTACGTCTGCTCGCCATCCCCCGCCCACCCCCATCGATGATACTTTGGTATTCGGATTGTAATGGTTTTGCGTTCTTTGGTGGTGGGCGTTGTATATGATTTTGCTTCGTGTGGGCTTCGTTCGGTCCCGGTTTTGTTTCATTTGTGTGCTTGCCGGCCGTAGTTGGATCCTGCGGTCAAACCTGAGACCCAGGCAACGGGCAATCATAATCAGACCCGTTACACAAAGGTCGGGTTTCCGCGCAAACGAGGCTGCGCTATTCCCTCTTACGGCTGCGCCGTTGCTCCCCCCCTTTGTTTCCCTGTTTCACATACGATGCGAGCGGTTGGTGTCACAGAGGCAGCCGCTGCTTCTGCAAGCGCTGCAAATGATGGGCAACGAGCGAACGAATATTCTTGACGTGCTTTCGACGCGGCTCCAATTATAACGAGGAAGTATTAATGAAATTGATGAAATTATCGAGGTACGGATCGTCAAACGGCTGCTCGCCGTATCCTCAGCTCGAAGTCATGTGTCCGACGTTTCATCACGGTTTGTGTTTGACGGTTCATGCGATAGATATACGCGGTTCCCTCATTCATCTGCCCGAGACTCTCCCCTCCGCGCGAGGGCTCGCTCTTTCCCCTGCCTGAAACTCTCCCCTTCGTGCGAGGGCTCGATTAGGTGTTTCCTGTGCGGCCGAAATGGAATATGAAGTATATTCAGATGAGATCGATCAACGTATGACTGCTCCCCTCTTCCTCTGCACGAGGTAGTCCCCCGTCCGAAGCGTGATCTCTGCTTGAGTTTGACGGCGTATTGTATGGATTCACCGTGGCTTGCTTTTTCCTTTACCCGACACTCTCTTTTTCGCCCGAGGGCCCGCTCTTTCCATGGCTGGAGTCTCTGTCCTCTGTTTGAGGCTTCCCCTCTGGTCGAGATCGATAGATAGATGATTATTCAATAGATACGCGGGTAACTACTCGGACCCTTCCCTATCGCTCGATATATGAGGGACGGCTATATGAGGCTCCGTCGCGGCTTGCTCTGACTGTCTGATTGGGTGGAGATTACTGGCCTAGAAATAACGATAGGTCCATTTTATTTTATTTTTCTCTTCATCCGCCCCAGACACTTTCCTCCACTTTTGGAGATACGCCTGGTCGAAGAGCGGCCACCATGGGCAGTCTCGCTGGACGTCAGCGTGGACTGGTTCCTCGGCATCTCCCTGTACCAACGCACACGGATGGGTGCTCAGATTTCGATCATGCACTCTTTACCTTGCGCTCGATGTTCAAATTTTGTTTCAAGTGATTTTCTTCTTTTCACAGACACACACGCGACTCGTCGCGGCTTAATTCCTATAGTCATTACATCCTAATCGAATTATTATGTAGGTAGGAGTGGCCCGGAGTCGCGTTGTTGGTGTCTGTGCTACCGTTACTGTTTTCTTGACGGCTCGCCTGGACTTACAGCATCGCTTCAACGATCATTCGCTAGTTGATGCGCTTAGAGGGTGCTTGTATATCACAGCCCCTCCTTTTTGACGTACGATGCTTTGTATTAACCTCCAGATTTCCGCTTTAGACGCACGCGATCGGTATTTCCCCGCGTCTCGCGGCTTATTCAATGATTACGCAGCTTTGTTATTATTGTTACGGTTAACAGTACCGCCTCCTTTACCCGCGGCTTGGGGTTATGGATGGCTTAAACGGCGAGGGTATCGATGTGGCTCATATGCCATTGCTCCTTCTCCCCGCCGCTCACGATTTCGCTAATAGCCGACACGGCTGTGTTCCGGTCGTTTATATCCCGGCTCGAGTTTCCTTCGGCTTCCGGCTGGTTGTAGCTGCGTAAGTTGACGTCGTAATATTTGCGGGTGATACGTCGCACCTCTGCTCGCGTTTGAGTTTGTTTATGTGTTTGTGTTTGTGTTTTGCTGACATGACTGGGTCATATCTGTGGTTGCTACACCGCTCATCGCTTTCCACCCGGGTCGCCTATATGCCGTTGCTCGCTTTCCAGCCGCCTGCGGTTGACGTATTGCTGCTATGACTACGCCGTCGGCCGATTGATATTCCGTAAACCACTTTCCCCTTCCAAGTCCTTCGGATCAAGTTATTCGTCGGTCTACACACATGGAATATTTGTGATGAGGCTACCCTCCGACAGCTCGCTGAGGATGCGTAATATTCGCTGTCACGGCTATTGTATGGATGTGACTGTGAGGGTCGTTATCCCGTGATCCACCGTTGATGTAACTCTTTGGCTGACACGCCAACCTGGAACAGCAGGTGCCCCAGAGTTGGTTGATACCGTGACGTGGCCGTGCCCCCCGTCAGCCGCTTGACACAAGGTGCAATACTTTTCAGGGGTGGTGGCATATTAAGTATTTTATTTTTATTGTTATTTGTTTAGCTCCTCACGTGAGGATCTTAATATCATCGAATGCACCCGAATCGTACCTTCGCAAAGGTTGTTCGTGCAACCCAACCAACACTTGATTATACTGATTAGACTATATAGGAGCTAGTTCTAAAACTAAAATGCGCGACCAAAGTGAGCACTCTAACCGGTGGTTACTCGCTTGAGAAGCTGAACCGGTCACACCATACGGCGCCTATACTATAATCTAGTCAAGCCCCTTCCGTGGGATGAGTGATAGGCCCTACATAGCCACCCCGCGTACAGACGATTGACGCCGGTCACATTTCCTTCGACACCGTCGTGCTATTTCAAACGACAGCAAAATCACAAACTCGCGTTTCTGTGATGCATAAGATTTACTGTAGATCGTCTACGCCTGACAGTTGACACGATTGTCTCTGTTACCGACCCGATGTGGCGCTTAGACGCCCGTTCCAGCGGGGCTCGGTGTTTGGGCCGTTCAAATTTCGTTACACGGGTAGATCTGTAGCGGGTACGGCTGTAGCCGATATCATGAGGATCAGGAGCTTGAAGACGGACGAAGTGTCATGGAAGTGTATAAGGGCGACCACGAGTAGGTCTTGACGGTGGTGTCCTATATATCTAAAACACGACCGATGCTTCCAGACGGCGGCGGGACATTGACTCCGCGGCAGTCATCGATTTACCACTGCCCAGCCTTTCATGAAGGCTTTTCCGCGTACACTCCGCGGTAGATGTGTTGTACTGTAAGTTTGGGTGATACAATGGACAGGAAATAGTTATCTAACCCCAGCCAAATGGTCAACGGATAGTTCAAGAGCCCAAGGAAGTATGGGTAGGACCACTGGCTGGGGCAGGAGGCCTCAACTAATCCAATACTTACTTTAAATGATCGTTGAAAGCGTACAAGAATACTACAGTAAAATCGGGAGTCAACCAAATGGAACTACGTGATCGTAGGGATGTGGTTCCACTTTTAGAAACCGAAACTACTGGGTCATGGTGTAGCACACGAGATCATTCTCTTCAAAGGCGACCAAAAGCCAAACCATCGAGGCTTTTGATAAACAATTCTGACCATCCCACCCGCCCAGCTGACAGGTACTTAACAGTAGTTTCTGCGTTTGTAGTTTTCAACGGCCGGGATCGCCACCGCGCTGAGTATGCACTCAGCACGGGGGTGATTTATCCCGGGCGAGGCCCTCCTGCTTCGGGGCAGGAGGCCTCAACTAATCCAATACTTACTTTAAATGATCGTTGAAAGCGTACAAGAATACTACAGCAAAATCTGATTACATGGCCGCAGAGTCAACACCCGGACTACGCCCTTGTGGAAAATATGAGGATACGAAAAGACAAGCACACTTGACGTCCTTGGAAACGATCTGCGCACTATTGCTTATTTCCTGCGCTTGCCTTGTCAGCCTCACCTGTTCAGGTTGGCCGGCAAAGAGGAGCAGCGCTGACGCGAGGGCAGGGCTGCTAGTCGGTCGTCTTGCTCGGGGACGCCAGCGAAGAGAGGGACGAATGGATCTTTAGGTGGCAGGTGCTGGTGTGGGGCTCTTTATGTATGGAATGGGCCTCAAGTTCATGTACGAGGAGCTTTCGAATTTTGGGTGTTCCTAGATTGTCGAAAAAGAAGGCGGTCGATGCGGGGACCGGGGATAGTTACGTGTTCATCCCAGCCAATCACGATCCACCTGCATTCTTCAGGTGCCGCAGTGACACCTATTTCCGTACACCCGTACCAGGCACCAGGGCGTGAGGTTCAACTCAGCTTTCCGTTCCCCCTTTGCCCTGCGTACCCAATAAGCCCTAACAACTGTCCGATCTGTATACGTGTAATATATTATTTGGAGTCTGAGCAGACTGCACCTCGTAGGCGGATATTATACCCCCCCCCTGGTGTCGTCACCGTGTGTGCTGTACATACTTCTGTGTGAAAGCTGATTTGACGCTGTGTGTGGTGGTTTTTAGCTTCTGTCAAGGTGTTACCCAAGGGGTGCAGGAATGTGGTGGTTATTCGTCCATCACATATTATTCCCATGCTGTCTCTCATCACCATCCAAGGCATAATACAGGAACTCCAAACTGGGAGAAAGGTGCTGTTGGTGTAGGTCACATGAAGCAGTGGTCCCTAGGGGGGACATCGAACTGAGCTGATGTCCCCTTATTCCGACATGCATAACGCCTGACAGAAGCGTGACGTCACACCATCTAATAAAACGCAACAGCCGTGCGTACTTTCGCAGTAGCCCACTCTGATTGGTCGCAGCCTCGAGCAAGAACAGAACCCGCTACATACGGAGCTGTAAGACGCCTGTCGACGACGCCGGTGTCAAGGTGTTACTGATGGGGTGCAGGAATGTTGTTGCTGAGTAGTTACTCGTCCACCATAATATATTAGTAGTCCTTCCCATGCTGTCTACTCTCCACCCAAGGCATAATACAGGAATCCCGAACAGGGATAAAACTACCGTAGGTCACATGAAGCAGTGGTCCCTGGGGGGATATCGAACAGGGTTGATGTCCCCTTATCCTGATATGCGTACCGCCTGTCAGAAGCGTGAATGTGACATACCCTAACAAACGATGCATAATAACCGTACAGTACATATATACGTTCCTATATACCTGGTAGCACCTATGCCGTACTCTCATCACATTCCGGCGACGTGGCCTTGCCGTATGTTATTATGTGGTATGAGATTCCATATTGTTTTAACATCGCAATCGAATGCGTGTCATTCGCGTTGCTTGTCTCCAGGTTCGATATAATTTATTTTAAGGAAAGAGGTACAGGTAAGGACGTGTACAAACACACACAACAACGTGGAAGGAAAGGGAATGCGTACGCAAAGTTGAAAGATAAAGAGAATGCAGGTGGTTGCAAACAACATGGGCCCGATAACACAGGCGATGTGATGTGTGCATCGTTACGAAAAGTTGATGTCATGTGCCGTATGTTATGGTATGGCATATAATTCCGTATAATAGGTGTTAACCTACTGTAGGGTCTCTACAACGGAAAGTCCAAACGTGTCCGATCCAAAATGCAGTACTGCCTGTACGCAAGTGAAAGGTTTTGAAGGTGCAGTTTTTTATTGGTCAATATTTTAGGTTGGATTTTTTGCTACTCTAAATTACAATAACAGCGTACGAGTACGCAAGAGTTTTCCCAAGGTGTAAATAAGCAACACGTCCGTACGCGACAACTATGTCCCTATCGCCCCTCTTGAGCAGGTGCCCAAAGGGGGTCACAGCAGTACGAAAGCGCAAACAACGATACAGTAGCTCAAGTGCGTCGAACATTGCACCGGTCTACAAAAAAGTCTGGTTATCGGTATTGTCGTCCTGCCGGTCGCATTCCAAGCAAAGGCGACCAAAGAGTCAGCCGAAGGAGCCATACTGCTCGCACTCGCGTTCCCGACTTGTAAAAGCATTAAGGGTCGATCATTGCAACAACGTGTGCGGTGTAAAGTAACGGGCAGGTCGACCCCCCCCAAAACGTTTCACCATGTCTCGCTGGAACTTCGATCAGTCCAACCAGGCGACGATGAAGGGGGTAAACAGGCCAACGTGCTAAAAAAAGGACCGGTGAAGTATAATAACGTATCGTTCGTTGTGCGCCTTGTGTATACAAACATGTGTCACACTGAAGCCACAACAACAACTGCGCTAACACGAAAGCAACCAGCGATATGATGTGTGGTTTTGCCTACGTAGAAGCGTCGGGTTGTGGCATGGGAAAGAGATACACACTATGAATCCGTTCCAAGCACATGATGAGACACTCCAACGGGGGGTACACACATGTAACGAATGCACACGTACGCAGGTCGAGTCATTAGCATATCCTTTGACGGGGGGGCGGACCCCTCCCCCTGCCGCAGGGGGGGTCACCCGACACCGTTTCAAGGACAAAAGGCCGTAACATAACCAAAACGTTGGGAACGTTAAGGGCTGACACCGCGCAAGTGACCGATGACCTTGTGGGACACATTGCTAAGACGGTATCCGCCATAGCGACCTGGACACATTGGAACACCGTTTCATTGACTGCCACGAGCGCTCGTTGGCGTATTGGCACCCACGATAAGATCAATAAAAATGGGCAACCATATCGAATAACTGAGATCATGATGTAACGTGTGCCCCTTTTCACGATCTTGCTACATAGTCTATGTATCTGCATCATCGGAACCTTGCGGCAAGGGGGGGGGGGGGGTCGGCCGCTAAACTAAAGCAAAAATGTAACATATCATCATCGTATTACCATCCAACAGGCTCTGTTGACATAATCATACGAATTCCTTTCCGGCTGAACAGCTTGATGGGCGCAAACAAGGCACACACAAGGTGCCAACAAGCTTCACCACCGAAATATCCATCCCGATTTTTTCGTTTAATGGCACTCCTCGTCCAGTTGCCTTTTGGTTCTCGTTGCACACATCGCTTGCTGCTGGTCATTTATTTTCGGTGCGGTTACGTCCCCGTGTATGATGGCAAATGGCCGGTATGGCATGGTATCCGTTCGTACCCGATGCCGTGACATTCCGTGGCGCAAGGTTTATCGCATGGTCGACGGTTGTGGTACAGTAGTATCCCTCTGACCTTTTGAAGCTCCAGCCACCCACATTACAGTAAATTGCACACCGATTATGATAGCTTCGACCAGGCGCTGCCTCAGCACCCCCAGCAGGCGCGCAGGTCATGTGGAGCACGTGGGGCGGTAGAGCTGCTGTTGATTCTATTGGGGTCTACAACACGTTACAAGCTCATTTTGTGTGTAGCGGGGCTTGAGGAAAGGACTCATCATGCGAAATGCCCGGTATAACTCCCATTCTCATCCCCAACATGTCATCATCATGGCTTATATACGCGTGGAGCTGATGGCTGACCTAGACCCTTACTCTGGATAGACTGTGAATACCGCGGGCACAGTAGGAGGGTTTGGGTCGCACCGCAAGGTCTGGAATAATATCGTTTCAAGACCTTGTGACGTATACCTTGAACAGGGAGATGGACATTTTATTTTATGTTTCCATCCCATTTATTATCTTCGCCCTTCTTTTCTCTCTCCCTCTTATTAATAGGCGTAACTCAGACCCGCGGTCACTGAGTAGGCTCTTCTCTTCCCTCCCCACTACGGTACGAGCCTTGCAGTTTTATCTCGATAATATTTCAGCACTTTCTTCCCTCGTCGACTCTCGTCGAATTATGCCTACCCACGCTATAATAGGTGATCTCGAGGGTTGATGTCATTTGATAATAAAAACCTCCATATGGAGACTCGACCTCCTGACTTTAACCTTAGCATTCTTCGTGGTTAACTACTATTAATATACCACCGGGGTAGGTCAATGGCCAATATTTGACCAGCTACCACGCGAGAGGGAGCGCCGGGGTGTATCCGTTCTGAGCGGTACTGTACTGTAGCTCCAACTGCCTCAAGTATAGGGCCGGGGGGGGGGGGGGGGGGGGTGGAACGGGGAACTGTACTTCGCATGTGCACAAAACATGATCACATCTAGGTTTGATAGAGCTGCATGGAGCTTCGTGCCACCGGAGAGAAAATGTTATTATACTAAGTTCCGGTGTCCGTTCGAAGAGTGAATACCGTATTGCATGCAAGGGCGACAGACACCGTGTTTCGCCCCACGATGGCGTGCTTCGAGTGCATGCAGTCTTCTATCAACATATTATTACAGTAGTTTATATCAATCTACTTATACCAGCCACAACCATCGAAGGATCGAGAGCTGGACGAGTGCCTTGGTCAATATATCCTCGTCTTGTGTTTCCTGTTTATACATGGCTGGATGGACNGGGGGGGGGGGGGGGTGGAACGGGGAACTGTACTTCGCATGTGCACAAAACATGATCACATCTAGGTTTGATAGAGCTGCATGGAGCTTCGTGCCACCGGAGAGAAAATGTTATTATACTAAGTTCCGGTGTCCGTTCGAAGAGTGAATACCGTATTGCATGCAAGGGCGACAGACACCGTGTTTCGCCCCACGATGGCGTGCTTCGAGTGCATGCAGTCTTCTATCAACATATTATTACAGTAGTTTATATCAATCTACTTATACCAGCCACAACCATCGAAGGATCGAGAGCTGGACGAGTGCGCCCGCCCGCCCCCGGCCCTATACTTGAGGCAGTTGGAGCTACAGTACAGTACCGCTCGAAGCATGCTACGATAGACGTGCACCATGTTTTTTCTGAGCTCCTCACTTAAGGAGCACCATACCTCACCGAAAAAATGATTTTGGAAGAAAAATAAAAGTGCTGCCGGATGCGAAATGTCATGACCGAAGTATGCCCTGAAACATTATTCGTCACAAAAATGAAATTAGGACGAATTTGGGTTAAGGAGCCCGATCGTTCAGAAAACGATTCAGCCAAAAAGTGCTACCTCTACCGTAGCACGCGTCGCTCAGAACGGATAAACCCCGGCGCTCCCTCTCGCGTGGTAGCTGGTCAAATTTTGATCATTGACCTACCCCGGTGGTCTAGTAGTTAACCACGAAGAATGTTAAGGTTGAAGTCAGGAGTTCGAGTTTCTGTATGGAGGTTTTTATTATCAAATGATATCAACCCTCGAGATCGCCTATTATAGCGTGGGTAGGCATAATTCGACGAGAGTCGACGAGGGAAGAAAGTGCTGGAATATTATCGAGATAAAACTGCAAAGCTCGTACCGTAGTGGGGAGGGAAGAGAAGAGCCTACTCAGTGACCACGGGTCTGAGTTACGACTATTAATAAGAGGGAGAGACAAAAGAAGGGCGAAGTTAATAAATGGGATGAAAACATAAAATAAAATGTCCATCTCATTGTTCAAGGTATACGTCACAAGGTCTTGAAACGATATTATTCCAGACCTTGCGGTGCGACCCAAACCCTCCTACTGTGCCCGCGGTATTCACAGTCTATCCAGAGTAAGGGTCTAGGTCAGCCATCAGCTCCACGCGTATATAAGCCATGATGATGACATGTTGGGGATGAGAATGGGAGTTATACCGGGCATTTCGCATGATGAGTCCTTTCCTCAAGCCCCGCTACACACAAAATGAGCTTGTAACGTGTTGTAGACCCCAATAGAATCAACAGCAGCTCTACCGCCCCACGTGCTCCACATGACCTGCGCGCCTGCTGGGGGTGCTGAGGCAGCGCCTGGTCGAAGCTATCATAATCGGTGTGCAATTTACTGTAATGTGGGTGGCTGGAGCTTCAAAAGGTCAGAGGGATACTACTGTACCACAACCGTCGACCATGCGATAAACCTTGCGCCACGGAATGTCACGGCATCGGGTACGAACGGATACCATGCCATACCGGCCATTTGCCATCATACACGGGGACGTAACCGCACCGAAAATAAATGACCAGCAGCAAGCGATGTGTGCAACGAGAACCAAAAGGCAACTGGACGAGGAGTGCCATTAAACGAAAAAATCGGGATGGATATTTCGGTGGTGAAGCTTGTTGGCACCTTGTGTGTGCCTTGTTTGCGCCCATCAAGCTGTTCAGCCGGAAAGGAATTCGTATGATTATGTCAACAGAGCCTGTTGGATGGTAATACGATGATGATATGTTACATTTTTGCTTTAGTTTAGCGGCCGAAAAGCAGTCGACCGGTCGATCGGTTTGAAAAGAGTAACAGAGCATCATGTCAATTGCCCACCACCATACACATGCATGGCTGCATGTGCCCCTAAACGTTCTTTGAGAGGGCGGCGTGTATCCCTACGCTCTCCTGGTGATAACCGTTACTTTCGCAACGTTGCGGTGAAGGCGTCGGCGTCGTCCTTCTCACCTCTTCCTCATGAACGCCAAATGTATGTACTGTACTGTGGTACATGCATGCATCATGCATTAGAAACCCCCATAATATTTTCTACATAATGCTACACAACATATATATGCTGCATCTACTGTAAGTACCAATATCATTTTTCTTGCAGTCCACGAGGTCTTCGTCGCAAGATAAACAGTGAAACGTTTGCGAACGAGTGCGCTTCAGCTGTGCTTGGCCTCGCTCATCACATGACAGTGTTGCAGTATCTACTACAGTACAAATGTTAATAGTACACAATGCGGTATACGCTACAAGTAGTAGAGCAGTCGGTACACTACAGTATGTTCTGAATACCGTTGCCACGAGATATCTGCCCCCCGCTACGAGCAAACACCATGGCCATTTTCCGAATCTAAGCTGGGTGCATGAGTTGATGATATGTGCATGCACCTCCCTAGGTAGACTAGTGCAGACTACTAGTGGCTACTGGCTGTGTTAACTCTCACAACAGTGACGTGATCGTACCCCCCCCAACATGGCCCCCAACATCAAGACTCACCGTACCTGCATCATCCTCCACTGGAAGGCTGCTGCACCACACTACGGCATATATGATGGCATGCTCCCGCGCACAAGGACTGTTGGTTGTCATATCGGCGTTGCCTAGCCCTGACTTCGGTGTACTGATGGGACATACCTACTGGGGGGGCATTTGTTGTACGCGTGCTTGTGTTCACCAGTCGACGTGACCCTGGAGAGTTACATGGCCTATTTTTCTTCACAGTGACAAGTACAGCAGTAGTACTGCATAACCCACAATTGCCCTCCTACCTCGTGCGCACGCAAAACATAATATAATCGCAACAACAGCATAGCAAAGTAACACCATCACAACTACTGTAGACTAGTATACCAGCCAGTATGATTGCATCACCCACGCCCTGCGAAAACGATGTGATGCTCACTCGCACAACACGATCACGGCCGTCTCCAAATCACAAGAAGAGGAGAGCAGATTGCACACGCCATGCATCGCGAGGCACGAAGGCCCTTCAGCATGCCTTACATTCAACTCGACTACGTAAATGCAGACAGTAGATCATTGTCGAGTTGTAATATATACGGACATGTGACCTTTGCCGCCAAACGAGACACCCACAGAACTAATACTATACATACATTGAGATATGCAAACACTTCACTCCCTTCACCGGCCAGTCCAGCAGATCGTGCAACAGATGGTGGGCAGACACTGGCCAAGAACTCTCGATGAACGACGTTCTCGATAGTGTCACCAAAGGCAAACCCACACCACTCCTGCTGACTCAAAGCTTGACGATTGTGCTTGTCGAAATATCGTGTTGCCATTGGCGCTTGAAGTCGCGGTTCCCACACCCCCGTCCCTCTTTCTGAAGATCGGTGCCCTGCCCATACTGGATCAGTGACAAATGCCACCGCGGGCGAACACGTAAAGGTGGTGACCCAGTAGTGTAGTCTACAGCCAGATAATCTGCTGGCTCTTGGCCCTGCTGGGTTCCTCGAGGGGAGACGATTGCTCTTTCGCCGACACTTTAGTTACGGCTCGCGGCATAGCCCGACGCGCTCGCTTGGAGGCCGCTCCACCGTCTTCACCTTTGGGGCGCTTCGTTACCCCACGGGAAGATGAGCTATGAGAAACTCCATTTCTGCGATCCGTTCCCACGGTGCGGACGAGCCCCTCCTCGAGAGGGCCGTGATCGGGGCAATGGGTAGGCTGCTTCCCGTTGAGGCCCCACCTCGATACCTTCCCGCAGCCCGCCGCCTTGCACGTAAAAACGAACGATATCACCAGACCATCCACGAGATCGCTCTTATGACGGGCGCATACAGTGGCCATACCGTCGGTCAGCACACCCCACGACGGGCCGGTGGTACAGGAGTCATGCGAGCAACGCTTGCTACGGACGTCCACCATGCCGTCCTTTGCATGTTGCTTGCAGTACGCCGCCTTTTTGCTGCCCTCGGTATTGAAGCTCGGAATATTCGTGCAGGAGTCATGTGAGCAACGCTTGTTACGGACGTCCACCATGCCGTCCTTTGCATGTTGCTTGCAGTACGCCGCCTTTTTGCTGCCCTCGGTATTGAAGCTCGGTTGGCCAGTGCAGGAGTCATGTGAGCAACGTTTGTGATGGACGTCCACCATGCCGTCCTTTGCATGTTGCTTGCAGTACGCCGCCTTTTTGCTGCCCTCGATATTGAAGGTCGGTTGGCTAGTGCAGGAGTCATGTGAGCAACGCTTGTGACGGACGTCCACCATGCCGTTCTTTGCATGTTGCTTGCAGTACGCCGCCTTCTTGCTGCCCTCGGTATTGAAGCTTGCTTTCCTCGTACAGGAGTCATGTGAACAATGCCCCATGCTCGCCTCGGGTTCGGATGGCGAAAATGGCGGGGAAAGATCAGTCGATCGAAGATGTACACACCTGGCGTTGGCAGAAGCACTCGTAGTAAGTAAACCATTTATTAGAGGGCCTGAGACAGGAATAAGAGTCCTCCCTAGTCATATCATGGCAGGAAGACGTGGTTCAACCTGCACACGGAAATATCGAACAACCGAAGGTCGTTGGCTCCAATCATATTTTCACAGTATCATAGACATTTGCGAGGTTTACTCGGTCCTTATACTGCATTGCTCGTGCTCACCCCCCCACCCATGAAAGATTGGCACAGGAAGATCATCATTTGGAAGTGTGGGCATGTGAGTGTTGACGTGTTGACGCATGCATGCACCGTGTTTATTGTGAGAGATGAGAGTGGTCGCTCGAGGAGCTTTTTACCTCACCCCATTAGACCAAATCTGATTTTAGATGAGAACAAAAGTGCCGCCCGATGAACCATCCCGTGGGCTAAGCTTACGTATAAAACAAACAAATAGTGCAACAGTGCAACACAATCATTAAATTCCGACGGTTTTGGTTCAAGGAGGCCCGTCATTCCGACACAAACACAGACAAAATGACGTGTGCTACCTCTACCTCTATTAACGTAATAACCCATTCAGAACTGAAAATCGTATCTCACACTAATTCCAAGTAATCTGTCCCCAAAACGGGGACCAGTTCTTAAGGGGTCAATAGAGAGTCGGGCACGCCATGTCTTCCACTTTGTTATTGTAGTATTACTACTGCCCCTGTTGGTATTGGTGTTGCTGTTGGTGTAGTGTTGACATGTTGCACCGTACAGATATATAAGGAGCGGCAGCTTGGTGTAGCCGCATGGCCATGACATCATGCACGACAGCAAGGCAGCACTGCCAAACAAGCTTGTAAAACAAGCTTGTGGCATTGGGGTGTTATAAACGTAAACACTGCAGTAGTGGCACGAGTACCGTGGAAGCGCTGAGCTGATGGGATGGAAAACCCGTCCTTTTTATCGGATGATATATTGGTGCCTGTGCCTGCCACTAAGTTTACGAGTCAGATTCGCCCCGCCCCCCTGGGCGAATTTGGGTCAAACATATTTGGTATGCGAGTGCAGTACTGTAGTATATGCAATATTTGGAGAAAAGACGCAGAGCTTAACGGTAATGAAGGCAGGTCGGCGGCATTCCGAGACGAGGACCGTCCACAAAGACACAGGACTTCCCTCAAATCTTGCATGGACAAAGAAACGGCTGCCGGAAGGTGTTGTTCGGCAATTTCCCTACTGCTCACCTCGCTCATACTTGTGGTGCTTGTGATTTTTGTGATGTGAAGTATGAAGACCGTGCACACTCATCCAAACATATATTGTATCATCGGCAAAGCCCTCAAACAAATACTAGCATGGCGCGTCGAATATCAGCTGCGAACGATGATGATATGTTGCCATGGCCACGTATAACTACAGTATTATACTTTCGGGACAGGGCCATCGCTTGGCACTGCGCAGATCGATCCATAAAGACGGTTTGTACTGTACTCGTCGACCCGTACTCGTTGTGTAGTGGTTGTATCATGCGGCGAATTATAATAAATAACCAGCTGCCATGTGTCACCCCGAAAAAATGATTTACCGCCGAAACGCGTTATTAAATAGTAACACGTACTCGTATTACGGGAGACCATAGTAAATAGGACCAAATATTGTTAGTAAGCATACTTAAATAGAAAGGTTCTGGTGTGTTCCGTAGGTCCTATTTACTAGTATTACTAGTGTTTACTATGGTGTATACCGTAATAGCAAGGTTTTATGTTTCCGATCTTACAATACTGCTGGCGATTGATCATCGAAACCGCCGGTGGTTGATACCGTCAGCTACTATTGATAGCTATTGATAGCGTCGGCTTTTGGCGCCGCTTGTGCTTGACAGAATTGGCTGTTGATATAGTTTGCCCATTGGTACATTTTAGCCATTGATACGTTGATACCGATATAGTCATTGACAACGGTTGTCACTGACATATTAGCACCGACAGTCATGGGCACATTGGCACCGGTTGTCATCGACACATTAGCACCGATGGAAATTGATACCGATGATCGTTGGCATCGCTGTGTGTGTTCGGTCAATGGTTGTGAGCGTTTGCCTCGCACCAAAATGGGAGCGATCTGTGACTTTATCAGTTAGAGAGTACGCCACATCCACCCCCCTTCTATAGTCCCATGATAATATAAGTCATACCAGGTATCGGGTATCAGGTAACGAGCTGCTCCGTGTTAGACGTCGTAGCTTCAAAAAGCGCAATATTGACGCGCATGCGCGTCTTGTCGTCTTGGTTTGGGTGTCTATACCGGTATACAATGGTATACGGCGTCCCCGGTGGAATGGCAGGCGAATCTCGTCCCTGTTAAGAGTCTGTTAGAGTCAAGGTCGTGGGTTCGAGCCCCTTTGAGTGCATGCTCGTAGGGACTTTTTCTCCATAAACATATCTTGACTAGCGGAAAGCGCGAGAAAATCGACTATCATAGCGTTGCAAAGAAAGGCTGAACCCTCTGCGCGATAAAAAGCAAGGCACGAACCGTAGTGGGGAGGAGGGAGAAGAGCATGCTTTGTGACCCCAGACCTGAGTTACGACTAGGGAGGAAGAGGGACAGAAGTTGCGAAGATAATAAATGGGATAAGAAAAAAAAAATGTCGGTCGACCGGATGACTATTATAGAAATACCACATGACAATTCGGGAACTTGAAGGAACGGTAAAACACACGTGAGGGTGGGGGGGGGGGGGGCTTATATTTATGGCTGGGCGCAGGCCGTTTACCCTAAACCCCCCCATAAAAAAAAAAAAAAAATGTACTCATGTCGTGCACGGCCGAGTCGTATGACCATAGACCCTCGCATCCCTACAATGCCGGGACGGAGCACGTTGGGTTTTCACCAACCAGGCAGACATTGCTTGCACCAAGCGCGAAGCGCCGTGAGGTATTGGGCGAGTCGCATGGAGGGTGAGCTGCATCCTGCTAAGAACCGCCTCTGAGGCGGACTTGCATATGGACGACAGCTTCAATGAGTTAATTTAATTTCTGGTGTGGCCACTTCCTGAGACAGCAATGGGAGCACTATGACTGCCTCGCGGGTGCCTTACCATATACACACTACGTGATACGATCATTCCCCTTGTGCGGAGCAAAGGTTCTCCACCCCGCACAAATGTCTAACTCGACCGCCAGTGTACTCATGTCGTGCACGGCCGAGTCGTATGACCATAGACCCTCGCATCCCTACAATGCCGGGACGGAGCACGTTGGGTTTTCACCAACCAGGCAGACATTGCTTGCACCAAGCGCGAAGCGCCGTGAGGTATTGGGCGAGTCGCATGGAGGGTGAGCTGCATCCTGCTAAGAACCGCCTCTGAGGCGGACTTGCATATGGACGACAGCTTCAATGAGTTAATTTAATTTCTGGTGTGGCCACTTCCTGAGACAGCAATGGGAGCACTATGACTGCCTCGCGGGTGCCTTACCATATACACACTACGTGATACGATCATTCCCCTTGTGCGGAGCAAAGGTTCTCCACCCCGCACAAATGTCTAACTCGACCGCCAG
>MEHQ01004020.1:394592-452030 GCA_008828725.1 Saccharina japonica
CTGGCGGTCGAGTTAGAATTTGTGCGGGGTGGAGAACCTTTGCTCCGCACAAGGGGAATGATCGTATCACGTAGTGTGTATATGGTAAGGCACCCGCGAGGCAGTCATAGTGCTCCCATTGCTGTCTCAGGAAGTGGCCACACCAGAAATTAAATTAACTCATTGAAGCTGTCGTCCATATGCAAGTCCGCCTCAGAGGCGGTTCTTAGCAGGATGCAGCTCACCCTCCATGCGACTCGCCCAATACCTCACGGCGCTTCGCGCTTGGTGCAAGCAATGTCTGCCTGGTTGGTGAAAACCCAACGTGCTCCGTCCCGGCATTGTAGGGATGCGAGGGTCTATGGTCATACGACTCGGCCGTGCACGACATGAGTACACCCCCCCCCCCCCCCCCCCCGCTCTGCAGTCCCGAGACGCCCAACGTTACGCGATACGCGAGCCAGGGCAATAAGGTTTACCTGGTATTGTGCCTGATATCGGAGGGTATACTGTAATACATGTAGTGTTGTGATGGATATCGAACACTTCGATACGATACCGATGAAGGAATATCAAATCGATTTGATTTCGATATTCAAAATCGATGCTTGGTACAATAGTAGCGCACTACGCCTTGTTTTCATGTTCTTAGCTTGTTTTCGAAAAAGCTACCGTACAGCATGCTGCAGTACCGGGTCTACACTATTTGCCTGTTTTATGGCATGCCATGGAATTGCCATGGACCACCATGGCATTGCCATGTCATGCCATGGAATGTCATGGCAATGCCGTGGCAATACCATACGTAGTTGCGCACCATGACGTATCATGGCATTAACATCACAAAGCGCCATGGCAACACACCATGGCAATTCTACGGCGAAGTCATGGCACATACCACGGCATACACCATGGCACCGGCATGGTTTTGAATACACGATCTACCTATTTTAACGTTTTTGATGGCATGATGACATGGCATTGCCATGGGCCACCATGCCATTGGCATGGCATGTCATGGCACGCCATGGCATTCCCATAAACTTTCATGGCACCCCATGGCATTGCCATGGGCCACCAGCTATGTCATCGCATTGTCGTGGGTTACCGTGACATTGCTATGGACTGTCGTGGCAATGCCATGGTGTATGTGATGGGATGGCATGGCCACGGCAATGACAATGGTGTGGTCTGCCATGGCAACGCCATGGGTGGTCATGGCAACGCCATGTTAGCCCATGGTGAGCGATGAACATCATTTGTCTTTTTCGTGGCACGTGTCGCGACACGTGTCGCGACACGCCGCGGCATGTCGCGGCGAGTGTCGCAGGGAGTGTCGCGGCGAGTGTCGCAGGGAGTGTCGCGGCGAGTGTCACTAACCCTAACCCTAACCCTAACCCTAACCCTAACCCTAACCCTAGCCCTAGCCCTGACCCTACGTGTCGCGGCTAGTCGCGACATGCCGCGGCATGTCGCGGCATGTCGCGACGTGCCGCGGCACGTGTCGTGGCGTGCCGCGGCAGCGTCCGTGGCGTGTCGCGTCGCGACACGTGTCGCGACACGTGCCACAAAAAAGTCACATAATGTAGATCCGTGCCCATGGTGACATCATGGCCTATACCATGGTGACACCATGCATATATCATGGTATTGCCATGGCAGTGCTTGTCAGTGCCATGGCATTGCCATGACTACCGTGGAATCCCAACGCGCCAATTGATGGCAATGCCATGGTGTTTTTCATGGCATGCCATGAACTATTATGCCGTGAAGCCCCATGACATTGCCGTGGATACCCATGGCATCCCCATGGCATTGCTGTGGCGCACCATGATAGTTCGTGGGAGCCCTAAAGTGCTATGACGTGCCATGGCAATGCCATGGCCACGCCATGACAGTGCCATGGTACTGTCCCATGGTATTGCCACGGAACAGGTCCATGGCAATCCCAAGGTGCCACGAAACGGTCCATGGCAACGCCACGGTAAAGGCATGGCAATGCCGTGACACAGGTAAGCACTGCCATGGAATTACCATGGGGTATGCATGGCGTCGCCATGGGTTACCGTGGCATTGCCATGACAGTCCGTGGCATTGCTATGGCAGGCCATGCCATTGCCATGACCATGTCATGACATGGCATGGCATTGCCACGACATGACACTGCTACGACAGCCCATGGCAATGCGATGGGTTGCCATGGAATTGCCCATGACACACCATGGCAATGCCATGGCATACCATGACAAGGTCAAAAATGTAGATCAGGGTTAAACATCGGGTGTTTCAACCTACTGTACTGAACAATTAAACATACTGTAGTTTTACAGAATCAATACTGCCATACCTATCTATGGTGCAGCATACAATCATACCGTGGTATACGGTATATCATGCCTGCTACCAGATACCACCCACCAACAAGCTGTGTTCGGTGGATGCTCCTACTCCCCTCGGTGCCTGCCGTGAAGGTCCGCTGCTACTAATGGTACTGCACGCACTACATCCTCTACTACCATGATATCATACTGCTACATCCTCTACTACCATGATATCAACAGGGTGGGTCTTGTTTGGCTGTCGAGAGACAGAATGGGTACGTACATGCTACAGCAGTAGGCGCTACAACGATCGCCAGTTTGCAGTGTGATGAGCGCGATGAACTGAGCACTACGGATATCGCTGCACTACGACATCATCAGCAGCGTATACTGACACTGCTGCTGCTGCTGCTGCTGACAGCAACCCTGAAAATGCTGCTGTTGTTGCGGATTCCGCCGTTGCCTTTCAGAATTCAAAAACAGATAAATAGAAAAATAGTACAACAGTAGGTAGGCACGTACTGTAAGAGTACGAGTATTGTAGCAGTCCAAGCGTCCCTAATATTTCCGATCACATTCAAATTGGTACGTAATCGCTGCATTGGGTCGGCCAGTGTCGTCGCCATAAAAAAAACACTGCAACACAGTATGCAAGATTGGCCGAAAAAATATCCAACCACAGAGAGAGAAGTGAAGAGCATCCAACCTGCCATGCCGCATAGCCTCTTGCCACGGCTTGCAACGCCCAACCACCACGCCATGGCCGTCGCTCGAAAAAACGAAGGCGGGACACTCTGCCTGCAGCGCACACAGCAAAATCTGATTACATGGCCGCAGAGTCAAGACCCGGTCTAAAATGCCCTTGTGGAAAATATGAGAATACGAAAAGACAAGCACACTTGACGCCCTTGGAAACGATCTGCGCGCTATTGCTTATTTCCTGCGCTTACCTTGTCAGCCTCACCTGTTCAGGTTGGCCGGCAAAGAGGAGCAGCGCTGACGCGAGGGCAGGGCTGCTAGTCGGTCGTCTTGCTCGGAGACGCCAGCGAAGAGAGGGACGAATGGATCTTTAGGTGGCAGATGCTGGTGTGGGGCTCTGTATGTATTGAATGGGCCTCATGTACGAGGAGACGAGGAGCTTTCGAATTTTGGGTGTTCCTAGATTGTCGAAAAAAGAAGGCGGTCGATGCGGGGACCGGGGATAGTTACGTGTTCATCCCAGCCAATCACGATCCACCTGCATTCTTCAGGTGCCGCAGTGACTCCTATTCCCGTACACCCGTACCAGGCACCAGGACATGAGGTTCAACTCAGCTTTCCGTTCCCCCTTTGCCCTGCGTACCCAATAAGCCCTAACAACTGTCCGATCTGTATACGTGTAATATATTATTTGGAGTCTGAGCAGACTGCACCTCGTAAGCGGAATTATACCCCCCCCAACGTGCTCTGTCCCGGCATTGTAGGGATGCGAGGGTCTATGGTCGTATGACTACGGCCGTGCACGACATGAGTACACCCCCCCTGGTGTCGTCACCGTGTGTGCTGTACATACCTCTGTATGAAAGCTGATTTGACGCTGTGTGTGGTGGTTTTTAGCTTCTGTCAAGGTGTTACCCAAGGGGTGCAGGAATGTGGTGGTTATTCGTCCATCACATATTATTCCCATGCTGTCTCTCATCACCATCCAAGGCATAATACAGGAACTCCAAACTGGGAGAAAGGTGCTGTTGTTGTAGGTCACATGAAGCAGTGGTCCCTAGGGGGGACATCGAACTGAGCTGATGTCCCCTTATTCCGACATGCATAACGCCTGACAGAAGCGTGACGTCACACAATATAATAAAACACAACAACCGTGCATACTTTCTTATATCATCTATAGCACGTATTATGCCGCACTCCATCACACTAGCCCACTCTGGTTAGTCGCAGCCGCGAGCAGGAACAAAACCCGCTATGGGGCTGTAAGACGCCTGTCGGCGACACCAGTGTCAAGGTGTTACTGATGGGGTGCAGGAATGTTGTTGCTGAGTGGTTACTCGTCCACCATATTAGTCATTTTTCCATGCTGTCTAACCTCCATCCAAGGCATAATACAGGAATCCCGAACAGGGATAAAACTACAGTAGTAGGTCACATGAAGCAGTGACCCCTGGGGGGGACATCGGACAGGGTTGATGCCCCCTTATTCTGACATGCGTCCCGCCTGTCAGAAGCGTGAATCTCACATAACCTAACAAACGATGCACAATAACCGTACCAGGGTACAGTAAACGTTCCTACATATATAGCACGTATGCCGTACTCCCATCTCATTTCGGCGACGATCCCTTGCCGTGTGTTATCATGTGGTACGGAATTTCATCGCAATAAAGTGCGTGTCATTCGAGTTGCTTGTCTCCAGGTTCGATGTTATTCGTTTTAAGGAAAGAGGTACAGGTAAGGATGTGTACGTACACAAACAACAACGTGAAGGGAAAGAGAATGCGTACGCAAAGTTGAAAGAAAAGGATAATACGGGTGGGTGCAAACATGGGCCCGATGACACAGGCGATGTGGTGTGTGCACCGTTACGAAAAGTTGATGCCATGTGCCGTATGTTATGGTATGGTATAGAACTCCATATAATAGGTATTAACCTAGGGTAAAAAAACAGTGGACAGGGTCCTGGAGTGTCAGGTTTTGTCTGTGGAACGCTGTAGCAATAATATCTACAGTAAAGGCAGTGGTCAAACTGACTACGACCCAATGCTACGTACCCGGTTTCGATGCCAGGAGATATATGCTCTTCGGATTTGTACGCGCTTGTAAACATTCACATCTGAGTCTACGTCTACGTACATACTCTTGTCTGGCTTTCAAAGAGAAAAATCAACTACTTTACAACTTCTCAAAAACCATAAATGACTGCATTGATTCCCCTCACGACCCCGGCAGAGCAGGCGATGGCCCGCACGTGAAAGGCGCACACAAGAAATACACTGACACCATCAACAGGTGCACAAGAGTGAAGGGTTGCGTAACCGCCGGTGATTGGAAAGAACTAGGCGGCAGGGTTAGGGCCAAGAAAAAACAACAGGTAGATAGCTACGAGTAGGCGATCCAATCGAACACGGAGGACGATATCATATTGCACAGGTCATGCAAAGACAGCAGTGCCAATAGAGAAGGAAACGACAACGCGAGATATATGTCGCGGAGGGCTGTCCTTTTGGTTGAAAAAAAAAATACGGCTGGTTCTCCCTTGTTTCTGTTCGGATTGGTTGATTTGTCGTCTGACGAACGCACGAACGGCGCGACGGACTCTACCTATTCGAAGCCATTACCACTTCACGTACGGACGCACAACGCCCCCACCCCGCGGGCACAGCTCCCGCTGACACAGAGCAACACAATAACATGAAGAGATAACACGGCATGCCTCGGCCACTGCAGGATCCTGGAGGTGTTAAATGCGAAAATCGCACCACAGCAGTACGAGTGGATATAAACCCTTACGTAGCGCACTCCAGTTGCGGCTGCAGCTAAAAAAGCCCAGACTTTCTTGTACACACCGTAATATGGCCACCGGAGGTTTGGTATCTGATCCAGGCTTAAAAAGAGTTTGACATTTACTCCACCCAGCGATAGGTGAGTCGATGTCAACACACTGTTATATACCTGGTAGCAGTCAAGAAACACTGCCTGTCAAGTTTTGAACGAGCAAGCAGAGACCGATACACCAATAAATCAAAGCTACCGGCAGACCCACTCTCGAGAGATTCAAAACCAAAGCCCGTTTGCCTTGCTACAGGTGTCACATCAAAACACGGCCACCGAGTGCTGAAGAACTTGGCTCCTGGCATGTATGCCGACGGGCTGAGAAAGCAACGCTCAGCACTATGATCCTCATCACCCCTGTTTTTGGCCGTGCTTGATCCCGGAGACGATGTCATCTATGCGAAGGATCATGCAAGCCGCCTGGCAAGGTGGCGGGTAGCAAGTCGTAGCAAGCAGACGATGGGGGCGGCACAACATGAAAAAAACAGAAACCTGGTCAGCGGACATCTTCTCGAGGTATGAAAATGTGCACCAAGTCTCCATCAACAGCCGATAGCTACGAACTTCGAAGTAACTGGTACGAGTAGCTCATCGTCTACTATTGTATGCCAACGCATGCGTTCTAGGTGGGGCGTTCGTGAAAGCACCGCGGGACCATCTTGCCAGGCATAGAAGCGGATGTGTGGCTTCCATCACGAGTAAAAATAGTTCGGGAAGGCCCTCAACGGCGATCATAACGCTCCAAACGTTAACGTTGTGCCCGAGGAGCCACTTCATCTTGACGCTCAAATCAAGCGCTGACGCCGTTTTCTGTTCGTAGGATTGAGTAATGCAAATACTCCGTCAAGTCGGTAATAGATAGTCTCCGTGAGCATCACTCCAGTCTCGAACACGCGCGGCAGACACTGGTCACCAGGAAAATAGCCGCAACCATCCAAACACGTGCCAATACCAGTAAACCCTGAAAGTGTCGAATAAAAGCAGTTTTGTTTTTGCTTGTTTTCATCCCATTTATTATCTTCGCCCTTCCTTTTTCTCTCCTTCCTAGTCGTAACTCAGATCCTGGGTCACAAAGTAGGCTATTCTCCCTCCTCCCCAACTACGGTTCTTGCCTTGCATTTTTATTGCGAGAAGATTTCAGCAATTTTTTCCCTCGTCAACTCTCGTCGAATTGTGCTTACCCACGCTACGTACAATATGCGCTTTCGACAGTCGGTGTCATTTTGGGAATAAAAATCTCCATACGGAGACTCGAACCCTCGACCTCCAACCTAACAGGCTTCGTGGTTACCTGTTAGACCGCCGGAGCGACCGTATAGTAATGACAGTATGGAACTGCGGGCGGAAAAGTAAGGGCCGTATTGTTTTCACGCTTAGACATTAGAGTGGTCTAGAGTGGGATCAGTCAACGCTCACCTCCACGGCCGTCTTATAGGTCTGTGTCTTGACAGTGTACGGCTCCCATATGCCGAGGTCCTTCATGTCAGTCATCACGCCTGTCGTCCCGTCGATGCCCCACGTGCACTTCGCCTCGTTTGCGTGCTTCGCCTGAAAAAAAAAACACCACGTCGGGTCAGCACCGCGTAAGAACGATACAGCAGGTGTGTCCCCAACATACCAGCGTCTCCGGCAACAGGGACCCCAAGTATTTTTTGCCCGCGCAGCTGTAAGACTTGACTTGACTCAGCAGGTCGCCTTCGCACAACCATGGGGCAATGCGTATAGCTTCGATGTACGTAGGGGTTTCGTGATCTACCGCTCTTTCTACACACATGTGGCGGTCCGTCCGACTATTCAAAACTCAAACCAAGCAAACGATTTTTCGGATACAAAGTACATCCTTTCGGGTGTTTGGCGACATGCAGCGCTGGACGCGCAACTATAGTAGGTCGACGCCACAGTCGCGTGAAAGGGAGGGGCCGATGGAGGCGACAGATAGATACCTGTGTAGATCGATGCATGGGCATGCGTGGTAGGAGCAACAAAAAAACATGACATCTGCGTTGCAGCTGCTATAATGTATTCATGCTCGTCCTGCCTACCGCTCACACCAGAACATTCGCGATTTCACAAAGCAACGCCTAACACAAACATGAAGGAGGAACCCGTGAATATCGCATAGGTGTACCTACAGTATTAATAGTTTATTTGTACGTCTCATGTGTGAACCACGCAACCCGAATCAGCAATGCGCTACAGTACGTGCACAGTCCTTCTGTTCAGTACAGCGATCGCCAACATGCCGCTAACAACAAGCAACCCGGTCCTTACCCTGAGTTGAGTGAGCACTCGCACTACGTTGGTCCCGCAGTTCTGCGCGAGCGTTCGAGGGATGACCTCCAGCGCCGAGGCGGCGGCCTTGAATGCCCACTGCTGCACGCCTTCCACTTCCTGCAAAACCCATCAAAGCGAAAGATACCACAATAAGACAGCCACAAACAGTCGCCGAAGGTGTCAACGTTGAAACTACATACTTAATTGTGTACTGCCTATGTACCACTGTGTCCGAAAGTATAAGGATCGTCCGAGTGTTAATATTACTATCCAAACTGTCCCTCCAATTCGAGGCAGAGTGGCATGCTAGTACTGCTAATAACGTTACTACTGCTAATACTGATGTACATAGATAACAGAGATCCAACACCTCAACGACTCTATGATGCCGGTCCAATACCCTGCTAATAAGCCATGACGTTCTGTGTTTTGCTATGAAACGTTATCCTATGCAATTGTTAGGTTCTGATAGCATACTCGGAAGTATGATATTGCACAATCTACCATTACATGATGGTGTTATATTGTAAGACTTGATGTGATATGTTGTGATAATACGGTATGAAAGCGACCGCCTACAGCCTACAGCATGTCAAGGGCGGGAGAGGTATGGTATGACGCGTCTGTTGGAGCAGCGCTCACCTGCGCCTTCTTGGAGAGGGCCTGAGACACAGCCATCTCCGTCGCACCACCGCCGGGAAGAAGGCGTGGCTCGAACACCACGTTACGCACCACCTAAACAAATACAACAAGACATACTTAGTATTATCTACCCTGGTGCAACAAGTCACAAATAGCATAGAGCACATACAGCACATACAGCACAGGTAGGGTATACATGGTATCACAGCATGTGTACAGCATTGGAGAGAACGAGATACCGAGGTATGATGCATGGTTTTATGGGTTCACGCGCATTCGAAGCAATCAAACATGAGCAACGCAGGCTGGACAGGGTGTAGAGCAGGGCCAATCTCAACTACATCGCCATGGTACTTGAATACTAGCAGGTTGGTGTCATACCATGGCCAGTGTCATACGATGAGAGCGGCAGACAGCAGTACATAGCCGTAGCACAGAAGTAAGGCATGGAGAGTAACCCTAACCATGGTCTATCCATAGTGGCACACAGTGGCAGACAGTGGCAGACAGCAGTAGCAGTGCCATATCAATGCGATACGGAGAGGATTATGTATGATATACCAGATATGGTATTGCGGGACAAGGACAAAAACAAATCCAACCATGGGTGATTAATGTATGCACACACAATCCTGGTGCTCAGGAAACAAACAAAATAATGAGAAGAAACAGAAGGGAGGGGGGGGGGGGGGGGACTCATGTCGTGGACGTTCTACGCCGTAGATTTCGAAAGTGCGCACTCGACCTTACAATGGTTGTGACGCCCGTTGTGTGAACGACCGTTGTTGCCGCGGTGGTGGCGGGAGTTGTTGTTCGAACGGGGGTTGTAGTACTAAGGGGGGGGGGGGGGGGGGGGGGGGGGGGGGGTGCTGTCTGCAATGCAAAATTGGCAAGCAAATTCTTCATGCCGGTTCACAACAGTGAAAAGAAAGGATCGAGTTCGAATGGATGATATTGATGGATGGTATGGAGGGTTTTTACGAACCTGCATGGCGTCGGCCAGGTTTCGCTCGACCTCGTTTAGGACGTCCTTGCTGCCGCCCCTGAGCAGGACGGTGCAGGCCTTTGCGTCCTTGCACTGCTCCAAGAACGAAAAGTACCTGATAGCGTTCAAAAGCATACAATATCACCAAGCACAATATGTTACAATTGCATACAAAATACAGACACTATTGGTAGATTACACTAGCATACGATAGCATACAAACATTTTAGCGGGGACAATGCCAAAGAGCGAACACGTCCCCAATCATCACAAACATCACAAACATCGCGATCATGACAATTCCAACCCCAAGCGTAGTCGCAATCACAGGCCCAAACAGGCAATCAGAGATGGTGCTGAACTCTGATCGATTGGTCGAAAAGGGAGTTTGCGCTTTCCCATTGCTGACAACCGACAGAGCGAACCGCAGAGGAAGATCGCATCCATCAATTGACCATTGAGCTGGGCATCGACCAAAGAGCACGTCAACGAACCAACAATTGAATCGATCAATCAATCAATCAATCAATCAAGCGATCAATCAAGCGAAAGGGCTGCACGAAAGAGCTCCTATTACAACCCGTTAGCAAGGATATTTACGCGGGTGGGCTGTTCACGTATACTGCATTGCTTTTCTCGGTACGGAGCACCTCCTGGTGGGATCAAGCTGCGGGCGTAAACCCAACCCAACCCCCAACCCTAAACATGACCCTAACCCAAAACGGACCTTAAACGGGCGAGAAACGCGGCTGCGCCACTTTTGCAACTACCGAGAAAATTGCCAGAACTTTCCGATCACGGACCACATTTCCGAACTTCAGACCACACGTACCCAATCATCAAGACAAAATCATCCCTTAAACCATTCAGAACTGAAAAACCTATCCCACACTAATTCTTAGTAGTTTGTCCCCAAATACGTGGGTTAAAGATCCTTGCTAACGGCTTAAAGATCCTTGCTAACGGCTTAAAGATCCTTGCTAACGGCTTAAAGATCCTTGCTAACGGCTTAAAGATCCTATAATCTACTCGCACGAAAGGTTTGTCGAGCAAAAGGTTCTATAAAGAGGGGTGGACAAACCTTGATAGTAGATATTTACGGGGGGTTTGTGCTTGGCGCCTGAAGCCGACCCTCCGACCCGAACCCTAACCCGAACCCTATGCCAGTGGTCAGTGGTCAGTGCTGGGATACTGTGCTTGGTCAGACTCTAGGTTGACTCGGCCGGCGTCGATGCTGAGCTTGGAAAGACTCCACGTAGGTTGACTCGGGATGCTGTGGCTGGGAAAGAGTCCAAGTTGATCGAGCCGCGTAAAACATACCCTTGGCCAACCAGAGTGCCTAAATAGCTACCTTAGGAAGATCTACTATCATGCTTTGTCCACTACTGTTTATAAAAGCGGCACTCACTCGTCCCCGATCTTGCGGACTTCGAACAGCCCGCAGCCCGTGCCGATGTCGGATTCCTGAATCTCGTCGGGTCGGGTGACGACCGTGGCCCCCACTGCCCTAGCAATGCGGTTGTTGTCCGTCTTGCGGAGCCTGCGGAATGCCTGTTTTGTGGGGGTTGGTGTTCATGGAGTTAATGTGGCTGGTATTGTTGTTTTATTGGTGCGCGGTTCATCTTGGTCATGAGGTCGATGTTGGTGGTGGAGTTGGTATTGGTAGTTTAGATGTTGATGAAGTTGTTGGTGTTGTTGGCATGCGTTTCCTACTGAACAAGCGGTAGGCACAGGGGCCACCCTTCCCTCCCCTCAATGCATAATGCATGCCTCGATTTCTATCGCGCAGAGGGTTTTTACCATTCTCGGGTGTTAACGCTTCGCGCTTTCGCACTTTCTGTGACGTCAGGAAACAGAAAACGATACGATAAGATATGATAAGAGATGATACGATACGATATGATAGGAGAAAAGGGGCAAAAGGCCAAAAAGGGCATACTGTACCTACTCGTATGCCTTTTGAGCCATTTATAGGTGCATTACGGATATATTGCACTCGGGAAAAGGGTTCCTGCGGTCCTTCATCCGGTTGGCCAGCGCCCGATCGTACCTGTTTTTGGCTGAAAGGTTTCAGGTACACCTAACCTCTCTGTGTCTCCTCAAGTTGGGCTTCAACGGTATCTATATATGGCTCAACCTGTACCTACAAAAGGCCTTTTTCAACAAAGAAAGTTTAGCGTAGCCAACAGCCCAGTTTCTTGCTAGGTTGGTATTCTACGTCTCCCGCAAAGGGTGAGTGTGCGATCTGTTCATGTTTTTAAGTTGAGAGCTTGGGTCACCTGGTCCCGACGATCATGTGGCCGAATTACAGTTTTGCCAGAAAAAGGTTTAGTAGAGCCATTTATCGGTACAAGCCAAAACTACCGTAGGTCAAGCCCAAGGCGAGTATCACAGAGGGATGCACCTGAAACCTTTCAGCCAGTAGTAGGTACGATCGCGCGCTGGCCAATCAGAGAGAGAGGGCTAGGAAGCCTTTTCCCGAGTACAACATGTCCGTAATGTACCTATAAATGGCTTACAAGGGCGCAGGTGTACCTATTTTTGGCTTTTGCCCAAACTAAAAGGTCTGCCCACTTACCGTGATGTCGGCCTTCATGAGGTCGGGCGGTGCGAGGTCGCTGGCGCTCTTCACGGGAATGGAGATGTCAAAGGGTGGAAGACCATGACTATGATATGCTATGATATAATATGATATGATATGATATGATATGGTATGAGACGATATTGTACGATATGATATGATATGATATGATATGATATGCTATGCTATGATATGATATGATATGATATGAGACGATATTATACGATGTGATATGATATCATATCATATGATACGAAATGATAGATAAGAATTATATGATAAACATATTAGGTTATTGGTATATGGTATGGTATGGTAAGATATGATATGAGATGATATGACAATATATGATACGCTTAATACTATGATACGATATGATTCTAAAAACATTACGACAGTAAAAGGGTAAGACTACCCGCTCACCGTGATGTCGGCCTTCATGAGGTAGTGCTGTGCGAGGTCGCTGACGCCCTTCTCGGTGATGACGATGTCGGGGTGGAAGGCCACGATCTGCGCGCAGATGTTCTCGATGTACTCTTCCTCCATCCTCAGCAAGGTGTTCCAGTCCTCCTCTTTCGTCACCTCCACGTTTGTCTGGCTCTATATACCAAAACACAAGTAACCGCACACAAAACAATGGGGGAAAACAAAACCAACAGAAACAAAAAAATGTATTAGTACTCGTAACCATATTTTGAGGCCACCAAATTCACTGCGCGGAAGAAACGAGAAAAAAAAACGTGTCCCTTTCATATTCAGCACTCTTGACACAGTACGGTACGGTATAGGACAGCACAGTACAACAGTACAGTAGAGCACAGTAGTGCAACGCCGTAGTACCAGGTACCGTACAGTACACAACAGATAGGGCCAAGAGGCAACTGCTGTAGGCACGTCACATAGCACGGAATTCATCATTGTCGCGCGTAGAGTACCTGGTATAGTACTAAAAAACGCGGCGCAACCTCCTCAAGACAAGAGGTTGGCAAGATCATGTCATCACCGAGCAACGCACTTCAAGGTCTTGGTCTCGAAACACCATCGAAAAATTGTGGTACAACACCTCGTGTGAACATTTATGAACGTGAGACTAACATCTCCCTTCTTGCATTAAGGTCATTAACGCCACCACCTTATGTAGTTAATGGTACTAATGCCACTAACTCCTCCCTTCTTCAAAGTGTTGTATTGATGGTATGGATGGCAGCGATCTCACTAACAGAATGAATAACACTGTGGTCACCAACGTATCCCGTCTTGAAGATGTGGATGGTATGCCACTGTTGTTGTCACATGTTTACGATAGAGGCATGTAGAATTTTTTGGCTGAAACGTTTTCTAAATGACTTATTGAAGGCTATTAAAGGCTCCTTCACCCATTTAGGACTGCAGTCCCGATGTGGGAACAAAACACTCGGAAATAGAGGGAAATCTTTAGTTCTAGACAGTGCAGTTCTAAGTTCTAAAAGGGTTAACCCAAAATCGTCTGTCGGAATTGTGCCTTTTTTGTGTTGCAGAACGTTCCATTAAAGATACTCAAGACCTCAAGACCTCAAGACCATACCATTTTTCATCGGGCAGCACTTTTTTTTTCTTCAAAATCAGTTTTCGGGTGAGGTACGAGCTGGTTCAGGCATATCACCCAAAATTTCGTCAGTCACGAATGCCGCATGCAATAGCAACTCCAATGTCACATATTTGGTATCATACTGACCGCCATGAACAGTGGAAGAGGGTGACGTCGCCAGTTTTTTGTTCAAGGACCTAGAACTGGCGCTACCGCCGAAAATGTGGCCCGGCCAATCACAGGCCTTCAAAGTGGTCAACAATAGTCAGGCGTTTCCGTAGGAAAACCTGTTTTCCCCCATTTTTTTTTTTTCTGAACGAGCCGCTTCCAGGTGGTCTAAGGCATGTTTGTACAAAGTTTCACGCAAATATTCGAAAATCTGACTGCGTATGATCATATTAAGTCATATTTAACGCCCAAAATCGATTCTATACTAAAACTAAGTAACTACGAGGCGACGCCTATTTTTGCACTTTTACCGCATAAAAGTCCAAATGTCCACGCCGTTTTTTGGAGATAGACCCTGAAAATTGGTACACGTGTTTTATGCGCCCTACCCGAGCCTTTTACGAATGGGTTTTTTGTTTTTGTTTTTTTTCGCCGAAAATTTTGGATCTCTCGAGACCCAAATTTCCCAAAAAAAATACAAAACAAGCAATATCTGACGGAAAAAAAAAAAAAAAAAAAAAAACCATCCGTTAAAGTCTCGGGTAGGGCGCATAAAACACGTGTGCCAAATTTCAGGGTCTAACTCCAAAAAACGGCGTGGACATTCGCCACTGAATGGATTTTGGGTGATATGCCTGAACCAGCCTGTATAGAGCTCCTCAAGTGACAATAAGTGACCATCCTTATGAGGCAAAAACATAGTGCCCCTCTACCGTAGCATGCGTCCACCAATCAGTCTCTCCCATAGTGAGGCATGGGTCGTATGAATGGCCTCACAACGTCACGAACCTCTCCCCCCTTTGGAAGGTATGAATGGTATGGACGACATCAATGCCACTATGATACGACACAATACCCTCTGAAGGTGACCCAACAGTATGAATGACACTACTGTCACTGATGCACCTCTTCTTGAAGGAGTGGGTGGCATCTACTGTATGTAACCAAGTCACAAATACCTCCCTCTTGAAGGTGTAGATGGTATGAAGGCCTCAATGACACTAACCTCTCCCTTCTTGTACTCAAGGGGGCAGTCCAGCAGCAGCACGCGAGGGTTCTCGATCCTTCGCCTCATCTTGGAGTGGGTGACATCCTTGTTGAACATCACGCCATCCAACACCTGAACAAAAAACACACACGAAGCGGTACGTACCCACCAGGCCACGATAAACACAACGGGCGGAGAGCAAAGAAAGCAACACCAGCAATTAACGCCATGAAGACACCACAGCAGCAATAACAATTTGTGACGTATTCCGTTATCTCTCCTGCAGCAATGGAAACGTTTCAGATCCTCCGTCGATCGACGGGCGTTTCTACTGTATGTACTCGTTTCCTTGATTGTTTTTTAATTCCCATCCACAATTATTGGATTCTGAAGTGTGACGACCACTGACTGGATTATGGCGACGAGCTACTGCTGTGATAATAACAATAACAACAACAGCAGCAGTCACTACGTACTACTTTCGTGGCGTATGGTTTCAGTCAGTTAGGCGAATACTAAACGTTCGCATTGGTGTACGGACCCCAAAGCCTTCGCTCTCTTCCTGCACGCAGATCAATCTACAACCGTGCGTCTTTCGTTGTTCGTTGGGGTTGGTGCTTGTAGATTGGTCGACAAACCCCCCTGGAGGAGTGCCTGTGGATGTCGCCATTGGTCCCCTCAGTGGCCGTACAATAGAGTGCATGCTCTTCTCGCATCTCAGCCCCGTGTACACCCCTCCCTCTCACACACACCCTTCCCCCACTCTGCCCCCCCCTCCACACCCCTCTGCTCCCATTTCTCCATAGACCTCAATCTCCCTTTCTCGATCTCCATGTAACCATCCCCCGCCCTTTCTTATCTCTCGCCCCGTCTCCCCTCAAACCATTACATTTCTCCATACATTCTCTCTTACACATTATGGATCTCTCGCATCAGTTCAGGATGTCGTTCTCTCTCACTCAACTGTTTCACTCTCCATTTACGTGTACCATTATCTCTGTATGTCTGTCTGCCTGTCTGTCTCTCTCCCGCTCTCTCTCTAACGCTCAGTCTCACCATGCAGTCCTCCATTTCTCCCCCAGGGATCTTCTCCACCCTGGCGTAGCGCTTCACGTCAACCTCCACTCGCCCATCCACCACAGTGCGCACGCGCTTCACCGCGTCAATGGCCATCGACACCAACCTCTCACCCCACCTAAAACAACAAACACAACCATGTTAGTTGTTGCAGCCATTGCATTGAGACCATGTTAGTTTATTGCAACCAATGCTTACCAGACATAATAAGGGAATAAAACACATTTTGCGATCATCGCAACCACGTTAATGTATTGCAACAAACAAATCATTTGCAACATATGAACATATAAAGACATTGTGCAGCAACGTTGTTAATAGTTCATTGCAACCATTCACACCCCGGACAGACAGATGATCTACAGATGAGACAGATGATCTACAGATGAGACAGATGATCTACAGATGAGACAGATCATCTACAGATAGATCATCTAGATCATCTAGATCCTACCCTGCCTTTTATGGTGTGTTGCGCAGGACATGTACAATGATCCAACCCAATAAACTCGTGCTAGACCATGCACATTTTACATGGATCCCACCCACCAACATGAGCTAGATCATACAGATCATACAGATCATACAGATCAGGAGTATATATGATCTGAAAGATCGAGATCATGAAGTGGAGATCGATGATCTATCTGTAGGTGATATACTGCTGTAGATTTGTTAAGAGGTGTGCAATGATTGGCCTTGCATCGGTTGGCGACAGACGGAGCGGAACGATCAGAGTTTGGAAACTTCTAGACACAGGCGAATAGTAATATCTTGCGTACCGGAGCTTCTTCGTACATTAGTGATACTCGTATATATTAATATTGATACTTCAGGTGCTTGTTTAAAAACAACAAGACACATTAGCCGTGAGATCAAGCATTTCGTCCAACGTCATATACCATATTTCCAAGCTGCGTGTCATACTTTGATCGCGCGCCCGCCCATTGTACATGACCTCACGAAAACTACAGGCCGGCATTTGAGTCATGTTCGACCACAATTTCAATCAATGGTATTAATACTTTAGGAGTGGAACGGTGTTGGAGCATTCGGTGTCTACTCTTGAGTAGTACATCCAGCACAAGGCAGGGAGGTGCTGTGCGTACAGGGTGCAGAGAAGACATGTCGGCATGCCACAGACATCAATATTGTGGTATGATAAATTATAAGACATGTCCGCCAGCAGCTCTCCCTCCCAAGCCACACAAAAAAAAAGAAAAAAAACAGGAGAACATATAATTTGTATTATACTCGAAGCATGTACATACTCATGTGTATATATATACCTGAAGGAAAATTTGGTCCCAACAGCAGCGTCGACGAGTTTCTTCAACTGCGGGCCGTTGTCGATGTCGATCGTCTCCGCAAGGGCGTCGCACGCATCCAGCGCCGTCTGCAGCGCGCGAGCGTAGCCCGCCACAATCTGACAGAAGCGCGAAAAGGGGCGCGGGCAGTCGATTTCCACACAGCACCCCGTATGATAAAACAGCAGCACCGCATCGCCTCAATCAGGGGGTACTACACTGCGCAAGCGTGCTACAGCCTGACAAAACACGGAAGGACCGTGAATAGTCAACTCCCATCTATTCATAGCAGGGTTGGCCCCCGCATACGATACAACAGCAATACGTGCATCGCCTCATCAAGAGCAAGGCAAGCACACGTCGGACAGATATATCATCTATAGATCATACAGATCATCTAGATCATCTACAGATAGATCCTTTAGATCATCTAGATCCGAACCTGCCGTTATGATATGATGTGTGCAGGATCTGTATAGTACAGATCCAACTGAGGAAACCTGTCCTAGATTATGCAGTAAACAACATTACCTACTGTAGGTGCTACAGATCATACAGATCATACAGATCATACAAAACATACAGACCATACAGATCATACAGACCATACAGATCATACAGATCATACAGATCATACAAATCAGGAATATATCTGCCCTGAATGATCTAGATTGGGAAGTGGGGATTTATGTCATAGAGATCATGATCAGTTCGAGGCGTGCAAGTCTCGAAACCACACTGTATTGTGACACTACCCTTGAGCCACGTTACCTTAACCATATGCTATCGCAGAAGGCTTAGGCTACACTAGCGTTCGCAGCTTGAGCACGATGTTGTCATCCCAATGGCTTACGAATGTGTTACCAATGTATTACAAATGTATTACAAATGTGTTACAAATGTGTTACAAATGTGTTACGAATGTGTTACTCGTAGCGTTCTCCAAAAAGTGAGTGAGGCTGACATTCCTATGCTCTTATTCTTATTATCGCTCTTAATAGGATGTGTTTTTTTTGTGGGCCTGTACGATACACCGGCTCTGGTACAGGACGCTAAAGCGGCAACCTACCACGGAAGGTGATTGTTGGAAATATATACGAAGTACAATTGTACCGTTTTTCGTATTTTTGTATTTCAAGTATATTTTTACCGTTTTTCGTATTTTTTCAACTTGAAAACACAAAACGAATCTGGACAAGCCCCACACTCTTACATCAATACAGCAATACATCAATACATACATACAGCAATACATCAATACATCAATACATCAATAGAGCAATACATCAATAGATCAATACTACGAGTAGCAAGGTAACCAAAAACGGCAATAGATCAATAGGAGCGGCAGGATTGTCACCCACCTGTGTCGGGTGCACGTTCCTCGTCAGGATGGGCTCTGCCACCGCGAGCATCTCCCCGGCTGAGAAAAATCCGAAACAAAAATATCACAAAGACACAAGGCAAGGCAAGGCAAGGCAAGTCAAAGCAAAGCAAGGCATGGCAAGGCAAGGCAAGGCAAGTCAAGGCAAGGCAAGGCAAGGCGGGGCAAGGCGAGGCAAGGCGAGGCAAGGCAAGGCGAGGAGGGGGGCAGTCGTAAGGACCAAGCAAAGAACACACAGCACACAAGGTCGCATTTCAAAGTGCTTAATAGGTGTAAGAGCAAAACTTGAAACTTGCACTTGATAACTTTTTGGGGAGGGCTTGGAACTGCAGTAAAGGAGAGACTACAGTAGCATGACTGACTACTACTGCAGTAAAGGAGAGACTACAGTAGCATGACTGACTACTACTACAGTACTGTGAAGGGATGTTGCGGTAGACGAGAGCGCATGGACGCATACAGTTCGATTCCTACTAGACCTTGGTAGACTACGTACCGGTAGATGGAATCAATCAAACTACACGTTGGCAGGCACTATAAATGGTACGTACACGATAGCCTCAAATCGACGGCTTATTACGCGACGGGACTAAAGTATTGGAGTATTAGAGTATTAGGCTATGCATGTACTTACTGAGGATGATGACGGACGTGGTGCCATCCCCGACCTCTTCGTCCTGGGCCCGGCTAAGCTCGATCATGCTCTTCGCCGCGGGGTGAGCAACGTCAACCTAAACATCGTATAACATCATATAACATCGTGTAACGTAAACAGGCATCGTGTACACAGCATAAACATCGTGCAACATCGTATATGCAACATAATTGTACCATGTCGTCAAGCTAAGCATGATACAGCAAAAAACGCCATACCAGGTAGTTAACAGCGCAGATCGGTGCACGCAAGGGTAGAACAGGCGGTAGAACAAGCAGTGGGATATGCGTTGCGATGAGCATTATGGCAGTGCTTAGCGCCAGGGTAGTACCTACCAGGTAGCACGTTAAGGTAGTGCTTAGCGCTAGGGCAGTGCTTAGCACGTTATATAGCACGACAGAGCTGCGCGGTGACAAAATGTCCACTTCCATCAACATCCGGCCTTTTCGCCAAGGCTTACGGTAAAACTTTGAACGTTTGTGAGATTTTGGGATTGCAGCACACATGTCCTCGACATCGCAATCCGTTTCCATAAGGGTTGGTGTACGGCGAAGTCGGTATCAGAAGAGACCACGGAACCCGACCTATCATGAGCCGAGACAGTGTAGGACCCACCAATCACGGCGTAGAGACGGTCCAAGACCGACCAATCACGCCGAGAGGCGGTCTGAAACGAGTAGGCGCCAGCGTGGGCATCTACTGTAAGCCAATAGTCACAACATAGCAGTATTTACTCGTCGCGCTACGTAGCAGTACGTGTGCTGTACGAGCGAAACGAGAGAGTACACCTTGGTAAGAGGCGCCGGAACCGGCTTCATCTAACGCCGGATTGGTGCCATTTATTGAAAAGAAAATTTAAGTCTAAATACATAAATGGCACTGTTCTAGTTGCGAGTTTGCCGTGTGGTGATTCCTAAGAGACTGCTTTGGTGACGTGACGTGACGTGGCGCGGCGGGTTAGGGTATGACGGATGACCCACGACAATTTAAGGGTGTCCTTAGAAGTACAATATGTGTACAGGGGGGTCGAACGTGCACCGATGAACCAATGCAAGACTGAAGAAAAACAAAGGATCATCAACTGTCTACTCGTAGTACAAAAGAATGGTCTAATCAACTGTACCAGTAGCGATCAAAGCAGGGCCATGGTCCGCCCGTGTCGCGTGTACGACTCTTTGCATGCTAGCCGTGCATGCTAGCCGTGCATGCTAGCCGCGCATGCTAGCCTTGCACGGTAGTCCGAACACCAGCCCAAGTATTTTATCAAACCCCAACCAGGCAGTGGGCGGTGCTGTCGCACATAGCGTCATACGTTGCCTCTGTACTATAATCGAGTGAAATCAACTCCCCAAAGCGCAAATATTGATACAAGTACATGCTGTAGTACATACTGTAGTACCATGAGCCATCCACAGTGCTGCCAGTGCTACCAGTGCTGCCAGTGTGACGGACGCGTGCTACGATAGAGGTTCGCAGTACTTTTACGATATAATAGGCTGAACAAAACTTTTTCTGGATGACCTATTAAAGAATTAGAGTATTAAAGCCTCCTTAACCCAAAATGGTTTAATGGTTTAAAGGTTTAAAGGTTTAATGGTTTAATGGTTTAATGGTGTCATTCTTGTGCTGCAATATGTTCCATTGTATTGAATAGTTAGTATTATTAATAGTACTATTAGTAAGCCATGGGATTGCTCATCGGGCAGCAGTTTAATTCCCCTCCAAAATAGGCTTTTGGTCGACTTACTATTAATATGTAGTAATTACTAGGTAATAGTATATACCAGGTATTACTTAGTCTTACGAGTATAGAGCTACTCAAGCGAGGAGCCTCCGAAAAAACACGGTGCGCCCCTACCGTAGCATGCATCGCCGACTAGTTATTAGTTGTGAATAGTTGGCTAGGTATTACAGTTGGTTGCGTGACTCGAATTGAGTAAATCTATTTATTGAGTAGATTACAGTCAGTAGTTCGTTTGCTTTGCCCCCCAACTACTAACTACCTGGTGCTAATCTACTGATCTATCAACCCCTATAGGTCTCCAAACTATTAACTACCTGGTGCTAATCTACTAATCTATCAACCCCTTTAGGTCTCCAACACATCCACCGAAACAACTATGACTTTGGTGTTATCAACGGTCTATAAGCAGCGTGAGCACCTAGCAGTACGGGCAGGATCACGTTGAGCCCGTGCCGTACGACCCCTTGCATTGTCGCTCGGGCATCATTATGTACCATCCCTCAATCACGCGGTGGACTTTTTATCGGCAACTTTCCTCTCTGATTTCCCAAGAGGGTTGATAGCCGTCAAATACAGCAAACTAGCAGGCCTAACCACGAGTCTAACCACTAAGCCCTGCCCACAAGCCTACCCGAGTGTAACCTTCAGCCCTACCCATGAGTCTTCACACTCAGGCCTAACCATGAGTCCAACACTCACAGGCCTAACCATGAGTCTTAACACTCACAGGCCTAACCATGAGTCTAGCACTCACAGCCCTAACCATGAGTCTTAACACTCACAGGCCTAACCACCAGTCTACTCGTAATACGATACCATCAGTCTAAGACGTTAGGTGAGTCGTCACTCGTCACCTCGCGAAGGATACAGTTTCCGTCGTTGGTGATGACAATGCCGCCCATGGGGTCCAACAGCATCTTCAGCATCGACCTGACGGCGTAATTTGAACATTCAAGCCGCGACCGGTGGAAGCGAGGGACGGAGACGGTAAGGGTGCGGTACGGTACGGTATGGTGCGGTTTATGGTATGGTATGGCACACGGTATGGCACACGGTGTGGCACATGGTATCGGGGTACGAGTAACACACTTCGGCCGGTCGTACTTGATCCAAACAAAACTGCTGAAATAGCCGAGACCACATTTAAAGGGTCGGCAGCACATTATCCCGTCCGATACACAAGAGGGCATTACACGATGCCGCACTGCTGCAACTTGGATAGATTGTCTGGTGCTTCCGAGAAGTCATCTTACCGTCTTGCCTTCTGATCCTCTGCACCCGTGGTCAGTACGTATCGTTCGAGGGTGTGTCATGAAATCACCTTAAGCGTTACACGGTCCTCAAAAGGGAGCACGAAAGTAAAAAGTACAGAAGAATACCAAATACCAGTTAATTATGTACCGGTACGAAACAGCAAAAACTAAAGATGCCATCAAACATCAACACCTCATCACCACCATCAACACATCAACACCTCACCATCATCATCAACACCTCATCAAACCACCGGCACCTCAACACGCCGAATCGGGGGGTCCTCCGAGACTAAGACTACGCAATAGTCAATAGTTGTACATTCTCCTTGTGAGGGAGGGGTGCTTATGACTACGTATAATATGCAATCGCAAGTTCTCCTGCGTAGCGAAGGAGGGATGTTTGTTCTATGATATCATCACGAGGGGTGCGTTTGTTCCCCGTTCCCAAGTATGATTCCCGATTAAATGACACCTATGATCCTCTTTGTGTCAACAGATGGCACAGATGAAAACGCGACCCTCCGCACTTCAACTTCCCGCTAACAGGAAACCCCCGATGTATACTACAGTACTACAGTATATCAAAGGTTAGATACTAATGTGGTACTTCGTATACCGGTAATCTTTTGTTGGACAGACGGGGGGTGAGGACGTTCCAACGTACCCTAGTACAGCACCCCTTGGTCCCTGTACAAATAAAGCGGCGGTCCTACTAGTAATGTCCTAATGCTAATAACAAGAGGAGGAATCGAGTTCAAGTCTCGGAACTCAAACTAAAGCAAGCTTAGCCGCTGAAAACAGGAGACAACACTCGAATTGGGTTGATGTAGCTCCTTACAGTAACTCCTACAAATAGTATACCAGGTACATAAAATATCGCACGAGTCTACGAGCTACAGCCCCTTGTCAGAAGCTCGATAGACTACTCGTAAAGTACTCGTAGTCTAGGGCTAGAGTCCATTAATGGACTGCACGCGCCAAGCTTCGTCGTCTGCTTGTGTCGTGCGGAAGCGCTTGATAAAAAACGATAGTGTGCAGTAGTTTGCGCAAAGCCTCCGCCTTTGCAGCGCTACGATCGACATCAGATCGAAATCACTGCAAGGTGCTCAATTCCTCAAGGAAGGCCCCTCTACGACCATACGGTATTAATGTATTAATGGGCATGTACGTGCTGCCTGATATTAAGGGCACCTCCGGTAGAATACAAATAAAGGAAGAGCCCTCTCTCTACCTACTCGTAGTACCGTCCGCGGACGTTTACCGTGCGAGTGATACTATTAATAGATTAATAGTACTAGAGATATCTACTGTAGTACCGGTATAGATCTGCGACATGGTTCGGATGTGAACGAGCGCCAGGTACAGGTATAAAACACGCCCAGCGATGCATGTATCTATGGAAACACCTCGTCGAGATTATTCCAAGGCCATCATTATACGAGTATCACTATGCTTGTCTGAGTCCGTGTGTGTCCCCAGGGGGTACGTTATCTTATCACTTGATCACAGTATACGTACGGTATGAGAGTACTGTACGATTATACAATGGTGATGCAGCCCATCAGCAATCCATACATGACGGCGGGGGGCGCGTTCGATTCGCGAGGCACGAGGAATGCTTCTTTCGCAAACTTGGCAAGGTTGTATTCTGTAGGGTTTGTAGATTCCGGGTAAGGGCCGTATGGAAGTCTTGAAGAACTTGCAGAAGGTCCAGGTTGGGGTATGGAAGTCTTACAGAACTCACATAAGTTCCGGGTGGGTACTCGTACACGAATGTTGTACCCGTACCCGTACCCGCATCCGGGTATTTTTTTAATGGCATACCCGTACCCCGGGTATTGTGCCACGGGCGGGTACGGGTAAGGAGGTCTTCCAGAACTCACAGAAGTTCCGGGTACGGTATGGAAGCCTTAAATAACTCAAAGAAGCTCCGGGTAGGTGTAAAAATGTTGTACCCGTACCCGTACCCACACCCGGGATTTCTTCACAGGGCATACCCGTACCCCGGGTATTGTGCCACGGGCGTACAAAACTTAACGAAGCTCCGATACGGGTAGAACCCGGGAAAATACCCCGGCTATGGTTATGTACGTACCGGTACATTGTATATTGGTATACTGTTTACAAGGCAGGACTGGCGGTACATTACCGGTCCTCTCACAAGAAACTCAGCCTGATACATACTTCCCAGGAATTAAGAAATGAAGGAACGGTTATATTAACCTTTTAGTCTGGAACACGTTTTTTCTCAAATTAGAAATCGAGCCTGGGGAGGGAAGTATCCCGGTTTCTGAATATGATAGAGGGCCGGTATTTGTAGTTCTTCAATGTCACGGGTGTAACCTACAGGTCAACTCCAAAGGGGGAGCCAGCGGTCAAAACAAGCCCTTGTCAGGACCCCCCTCCCCTCCAGAGAGCATTGGAACGAACCGAATGGAAAATCATTAGCCAGCTGATTTGGTGCTGATTGTTTCTACAAAGCGAATGGGTTCAGTGCAGCGGGGTTAAGACACCCGCTCACCGGGCGTCTACCCCCCCTCCCCCCCCCGGCACATGCCTTCATATTTACCGCGCAGAGGGGTTATTGTTATTATGTTATTATTAGTTATCTACTCAGCATGCCCACCCTGCTCATCTGCTCATCTGCTCATCGGCTTACATCGGGCAGCCGTGTATTAATACATTAATAGATTAATACATTAATACAGCTTATGATGCCTATATACATACCTGGTACGTAACTTGCTGGGAATGATTTCACCAGGAACGTATCATAATCGTACTATGAATAGTACACTACCACTGCTTTCGGCGCTCTAAATGAGAAAAGAGCTCCGTAAGAACCCCATCCTCAAGTATCCGTGTAAGCAAAAAGCTCGGGAGCGGCTACGAGATACCGAAGTTAGTGTACAACGTACCTTTTCTGAAAATAAGAAAATCAGCTCGTATGATACTAATATGTCGCATGATACGAACGTGGGCCAATATACCGGTTTCTTGTTCGTCGGTATGGATTATACCGGTACCGTGTACGAGTACGAGGGCCCGATACCCGTGGAACACGAGTACGTACTGGTTACTGGTTATATACGGCGGTGTTGTATTCAAACTGACAGCGTTGCACGATCCATCCACAACAAAGCGAGCACGATGCTGCTGGATGTTGTATTATACGTACTCTGCGCTCGAGCACAACCGGCAGTAGCCACTACGAACCGGGGGCACAACACCAGCACGCCATGTGTCACTATGTAAACCACCTGTGCTTCGTCTGCAATGACCATTGGTGTACTCGTAACACGTGCTGTGTGAGCTGTGAGCTTTGACCTGTGCGCTGTGGGCGTTATTTGATACCTGCCGCTGGGTATAACACGAACACAAAGGCTCTAGACTTGATACTGCTGAGGGCCATCTACATACCAACCAGTAAGAACGATATCTCGAAGAGGAAGCTGCAGCCGCCCAGCCGGCCACCCTCCTGGCCGTCTATTGCGTGCAGTACCTTGCACACATGGGCGAAGCATAGCGTAAAGGCATAACGCAATAGCTGCAGTAGCGAACAGCTAACACCAACGCCCCTCCTCACCTAGGTCCCAGGGTCGTCCTGATGATATCCGCTACAGCCTTTGCGGCTGTGATGTTTCCAAGCTGGGCGGCGCGGCCGGTCTCCCTCTTGGTGTTCACCGGGAGCACCATCACGGGAGCGCTCATGATCAAGCCGGGCTCTGCTGCCACAAAAGCAAATTGCCCCTCTGCTGATGATGCCTGGGCAGGGAAAGGGTGCTATTAGACGTCGAGCTTGGTGTGGTGCGGTCGTGAGGTGGTATATCACCTTCGAGAGCAAGAGCTACGCGGGCGCGCTTTTTTACTTCGAATTCAACGCAACACCGTCCGGGCCTGCGCGATTTACAAAATTATCTCGATCTACTAGACCCGGCGTGGGTTGCAACTTTCACCGTCACAAGACCAAGAGGACACAAAGACCCTTGAGACGCTAATATCCGGATACCTGAACGAAGCCCGCTAGCTTGAGATAAGAACAGATCCAGGTGTACAGCTCCTCATAGATACCAGATTTCCAACACGCTGTTCCACAAACACGCCGCGCAAGTATGTAAAACCCTTTTCGTGGGTGGTCTTGGAGGGCACCACACTCCGGAGGAGACACAGAGACCCGCGGCTCGGTAGAGGATCCCAGGGCCCTGCAAACATGCAAATCTTCGGGAAGACCCTCACGGTGAGGCGCTGAAGCTTGGGAGCGATACGGTCTAGAGTGTGGAGATGCCAATTGTGGGACTGTGTTTCGTTTGTCTTTGTGATGATAATCGTGTGTTTTCGAGTCAATCGGTGCGCTAGCTTGCGTCGAGGTTCCCGTCCTTGGTGTTAGTACTTCCCAAGCAAGCTGGTTCCACACAAGTGGCATGTGAAGGGCCCCTATTGCGTAGTGTGACGTTCAGGTGCCACGTCAAATCGAGCGCGTGTTGGTTATAGAGATGTAGCGTGCTCTGATGGTGCTATATTGGTGGTCTCGTTTGACGGCACCAACCGCAGCCAAACAAGGCACCTGGCGATACTACGTGTGTGGCTGTACCAGAGCATTGGTCTGCCATACCCCGCTGGTTCCAGCCCCGAGATGGGTGGCACGAGCTGGTTGCGTTAGTTCGGCATGCGCTTCCCTCACTCGTCCTATTAATGTCTAGCTCGGATGGACTGCTCTGGGGTTTGGTTTTGAGGTGGTGGGTGGATGAGGCGAAACTATTGCTACTCGTATTTGTAGGCCACCACCTTGCTTGGCTGGTGTCTGTGAAGGTGTTTTCCAAGGTCATCACCGGAAGTGAACGTAGAACCTACGACGTGATGTCTTCTGTGTGGAAATAGCGATTTTAAGTTTGAAGAGTGGAGAACACCCATTCTAAGGCCAGCAGCTAGAAGCGAATGCAGGCCCAGGTTGTCGACATATGAGCAGACTACGAACAGTCACACCGGCAGTCCTAACACGACGTCCTCAATGTGAACTACCACTGAGTACTGGATGTACGTAAACTCGTACCTTTGACTGCTTGTGTCTTATCTTGATCAGCACCAAGAACCCACTCAACAGAACCGTACGCCCTGTTGCCTGCACTGCTGTACTCCTCTTTGTCTCCTCTTGTGGAATGCACACATGCAAGCTGCCTACGATAGCAGTACAGCAGTACTCTACGCCTGAGTACGGAGTACTTGGAATAGTACCCAGAGGGTATATACCTGGAAGGCGTTATATATACTCGCACATATTCATACCTGCTGTGATATACCTGGTATACCGGTAATAGTCAGGTCGAATGGCTAGAACGTCGAACCAAACGCAAATACCTGGTATACCGTTCGGTAGACACCATTACGAGCAATTCCAAGAACTCCCAGGTTCTCGTACGTACAGCCGTAGTAGATTCGTCCCTGGCACGTTATACGTATAGTACAGCTGTCGCTAGGAACTTGGGCAGCAGGATACAGAGTATTTGTAACTGTAGTCAACTTGTGCGCGTTGGATGTGTTGATGAAAAACGGAAAACTACAGCTTGTAAATCAAGAGCATGTATCAAACGTACTCGGTACGAAAAGCAAAGCAACGCAACTACCTGGTACACGAATACGCCGATCACACTCCACCGCACCAGCCAACGTTGACCTGCCCGCCACTGATCACATATCCTCACACCCCTACGAGCCGTCTTGCGCGCTTCGGTGTACAGCTGCACCGTTCTCACACCACCTCCAGAAATCTCTCCCGCTGAGCTCGTACAGCAGTATATGGTAGTACTCGTAGCGTTCCTGTACGTAGCTTAAACCATGTTCGCCCCGACATCGTATGGCATGTCATCATATGTTACGTTCGTGCTATCGACTTGACGTGCTGGTTGTTCGTTTCAACTCTCCCCCCTGACAAGTGTATCCCTCCGTCCCTCCCTCCCTCCCATGTTCAAATGCTACCTGGAACTGGTGTTATGGCGTGCTTTGTGGTGGTGATTTGGCGGGTCACAGGGCAGGACCATCACGTTGGATGTTGAGTCGTCCGACACCATCGTGGGCGTGAAGCAGATCATCCAGGACAGGGAGGGTGAGTCGCCGCATCATGTCGGTACTCCGTTGGGTGTCCCATGTAGGTGTTGACGTATATATTGAGTCGAGTGTTATCATACTTCGTAAAATTACTCATGTAATGCAACAACGGTATAGATACACCCCGAGAGGATATCTGTTGGTTTTACACATTTATACCACAGATTACAATACAGCAGTGTTGATTTATAGTACTGTCTAACAGTACTACTATTACGCGCAGTCGATGTGGGAAATATATACCATACCGTCTGGTTTTCTTGATGAAGTGACCCTCAAAGACGCGAACCGTATCAATTACATGTACTTCGGCTTCGCGGAATGGTATTTGTTTTCCTGGCATAACCCGTATGAAATGCACCACGAGTATTTCCTCAAAAGTACTTGTAGATCGCCGGTTGAATCGGGTGTGTTCTAAAATGGATGCCTTTTTTGCAACTCTTGCTGCGTGCGTTGGACTGACGTTTTACTGATGCTGTGCTGTTGTGCTGTCATCGACTGGACTGAACGGATTGAACAGGCATCCCTGCGTGCCAGCAGCGGTTGGTCCTCGGAGCCAAGCAGCTCGAGGAAGGCCGTACTCTTGGCGACTACAACGTACAGAAGGTACACTTGAACTGCTATAGCCATATTGATGGTAGTAGGTAGCACTCAACTGGTGGTGGATCGTTGCATATGTGCATCGATAGTTGAGAGCAATGGCAGATCGATCGTACGTGGTACACCAATAGCAGTGGTAAAAACTTGAGTATCATATATATGAACGGGGAGTTGTATCAGTAGTCGCGATCGCCTCCCCGTTATCCATACATGCATGAGTACCTCAGTAGCCAACGTGATATCGAAGATTGATTCAAAGACAAGGGACGAAATATCTATCGAAGTTTGTAAACGGATGGCGGAATTGTCTAAACGCTGTGGTGAAAAAACACGGTGGGGACACAGCTACTACAGCATGTATTATATATACCTATTAATAGTACCAGTCGGGTATAAGCTTGTGCGATTTTTTATTCCTGTAGGTTAACGATCCGGCTGCGCTGCTGTACTGCCAGTTTCGTGCGTCGGAATTTGGTCGACATACGTAGATGCGCGAGGTGTTTTTTCCCGTTTCTCGTGCGGGCGGAACTCTCATTTGGAGTTGTCTATGCGCTTGTTAAAAGTGACCCCTTGAAGTGTGGTAACAGCAGTACATATATATGTACCTGATACGATTCACCCACAGCTTGGACTTGGGAGTGGACGAAGCGTCGAGTCATTTTGTATTTTGTTTTCCGTCGTATCTTTGTGTGCCGCACGGTAAAGGAAGTAAACGGAGCTGCTGCCCTCGCACGTTTCTTTGTTCGCGGTGCTTTCGACCGCTGCCGTGGGGAAGACTCATACCGATAAACTGATGTGGATCATGGCATATATTGTGTTCGTACGTAGCTTGAATGGGTTGCCGCTGATAACGCAACTGGTAATTGGTGAGAAAGCGATCACGACCCGTGAAGGCGAGGGGGGCAAGGGCAAGACCACGGCGAGGGTGCTCAAGTTGATGGAGGCTGTTGGCGGAAATAAGGTGTTCTGGTCCCTGGTTGTTCGCAATGCGTGTGTCCCCTCCACCATACTTGTAGTCGCTTTTTAGTGCATGCACACTGGCGGTGTATACGCTGACATATTCCCTCTCGATTCATACTCGTGGGTTGTGTTTTATACCTTGTACAGTACGAGTACGACGTGCTGTTTTTTTATTTTGTGTGATAGATGGCGAGTCGACGTGTCAGGTCTGTTTTTGTGTGCCTCCTCCAAGGTGTGTTTGCATGGGGCGCCCGCCCCTCTCCATGATAACCCCTCACTGACAGGCGACCCCTTTCATTGTTTGCGGCGGGTTTTCTGCGTTTTGACCCCCTCTACGATATAGCCTCACTGATGGATGGCCTCTATCATGATTTTTACGACGTGTTTTTTATGTTGGCCCCCCTCTATGGCACGCCTGCCCCACTGGTGGACAATCCCTCTCATCATTTTTCACTATGTTTTGATTTGTTGCCCTCCTTCTATTCTAACGCTGCACTAGCGGACGGACAACCCTTCCATGGTTCCGGTCATGCGTTCCCTCTATGATACGGCCTCGCTGACGAACAAACCCTCCTTCCCTCCCATCATTTTTGCGACATCGTTGGAATGTTCTGCGGCGTGTTTGGTTCGACAGGAGTCCACCGTCCACGTCCTGCTCAGCCTGCACGGTGGTGTGTACGACCCTTCGCTCGCTGCCCTGGCGAAGACGTTCAACACGGAGAAGATGGTGTGCCGCAAGTGAGTATCAAACTCAACAGATACATCAGAAACGCACAAGTCCAATCGTGTACCACTCTGTCCATAAATATAAGCACCGTTTGTACATAAATATTCTATAATAACGGTGCTTATATTTTTGGACAGAGTTGTATATACGAAGGCCTAGAACAGTTAGGCAAGGGAAAAAAGGCTTGAGTCCATGTTCGTGTCATCTTTAGGCCTCTACGGCATGTGACCACCCATACTGTTATCGCCTACCATTCAGTGACACACGTCAGAAGCGTTCAGCCACACCACGGAACGTTTACCCTGCGATACTTTTGTACATGAAAACAAGAAAAGTTGGACGTATCTTTCATTCCGTCGACTCGTAGCGCTCGCCCGGACATGGCCCCACGTTTCCGAATGTAAAAAATCACACGCACATCACGCTCGCTGACCACCCCCCCCTCCCCTTTTCCTCGGGTGCTTTTTTCCACCGCCTTTTTTTGTTTGTTATTTTTCGTGGCGGCTGCAACAGGTGCTACGCACGGCTGCCCCCCCGCGCTAAGAACTGCCGCAAGAAGAAGTGTGGCCACACCAACCAGCTCCGCCCCAAGAAGAAACTGAAATAAACTCAGAACTTATTGGCTCCGTCCTTGGCTCCTTACGCGTGTTTGCGCTTGGCCTTCCCTTGCAGTGCCCCACCCACTTTGTACCTCCTGGACATGTCGTTCAGCGGGCAGAAGCGGTGTGGTGTGTTCTCTGGTTTGGCTTTGAGTTGGTGCAATTAGCGTTGGCGTTTTGGGCATGGGGATGGACGGCCGGGACGGGACGGGATTGTGCTCTCGGGTGCAGGTGCAGGGTAGGGTAGGGTTGCCGTCGTGGCGACTGCGCTCTTCCTGCACGCTTCGTGCCGACCGTGGTTCGGTTGGAGCGGTGAATTAATGAAGGGTCTCTGCCTCATACTTGGATTGAATGAGTTAAGCCAAAGAGTTCTACTGCTGCTGCTGAATGGTGCTAGTCGATATGGTGGCTAGACTAAGCTGTTTGGCAACCTTGCCCTTGACTATCCTACAATACTTGGATTGAATGAGCCAAGCAACAGCGTTTCAAATGCTACTGATGAATGGTGTTACTACTCGCTATGGTGGCTAGACTAATCCGTTTGGCAATCTTGCCCTTGACTGTTCTACGGGGCATGATGATAGTCGTCATGAGTGCGATACCGTACATGGAAACTACGGCACACCGCTTACGTGTCGGCCGCCCTCCAGCTGTATAGATGTGAAATGCTCTCTTAAAGTTGGGTGTGGTTCTCTCTCCCCTCCCTGCGCTACCCCCACGATGTAGATCCAATGGTTATGCCAACAATTGTAACCCCTCTTTTTGAGACAGCAGGTAAGAACATACCGGACACAAAATGACGATAACAGGCTTGGCCACCCAAACCAGCCCATCATATAGGAAGTAGGCTGCTGGGACAGGGAAGGTGTCCGGACTGGAATGTTAAGGAGGCGTGTACGACACGCAGGCAGCATGCTGGCCATACTTTTACTCCCGCTGCGTGCTCTTCATAGGCGCTTGATACGATCGCACTCGGTCGTAGTGCTTTGGTCGCTGCCTCGTACACATGAGATGATTATGTTGTCTTTTCGTCTGGGCGTTTGTTGGGCGATAAAGTCTGGGCACAAAAACGCCTCTCCCTCCCTGCATATATTCTCCCATAGGTTTACATAGGGTCTCGGTCTGTGGCTCCAAGTCCCAAGTTTAGCAAACGTGTCCGTCGGTCCACATTTTTGGTAAAAAACATAAAACGGTACCTTGGTGGATTCTCCGCCAGTTTACGGTATTCCCAAGTGGGTACCACTGGGGTCCTCTATGATAGCAGCTTCAACAAAAAAGAGTCCGTCCGTCACACTTTTCGTACGTCCCAGGCGTAACTCTGCTCAAAATCACAACTTCTTCGAGCTTCAGACGGCGTACAGTTACCCATCTTGCGACACCAACCACCGATAGCCCTCACGCAGTCGATCGCCCTGAGCCAAACCCCGCCTCGCAAGGAGCTGTCTGTGTGAACTTCTCAGTATAAAACGAAATATCAGCCCAAGGCACAGCACGAAGAAGCGTCCCGGAGTACCATTTTCAGTCGAACGAAACATCTCCCGACACTCGGTGGACACGCACAACAAGGTTAGTTGTCGCTTGCTGCTGTGCGGATTCGCAGTTCCCATCCGAACTCTAACCTCTACCTGAACACCAACCGCCTTTCACGCACGATTTTTTATGCCACACATTTTCGGAATAATGTCCCACAGCAGTGTGTAGTAGTACCAGGTGGTATATATCTCGGAGGTAGTCTCACTTGAAAGACAATACCTAGACTGATTACTGGGAGTAATACTGCTGAGTCCAGGGTTCCACATGCCGAGTGGCCTGTGCGTGTATACGACCGTCCAACAAAAAATACTGGGGAACAGCACCTAAACGCCATTTATTGACGCTGCATTCCAAAGTTACAGAAGTGTTATGATACGTGGGTGGTTGAGATGTCATGCCAATCCACTATCGCGTTTTTGCACTGTCATGACATTATGAGGGCATGGTGGCACGTGGCACTACGTATTATTCGTGTATTATGAATCCCCTAGGTACCTACTCGTACAGCCAGTAGGGTTGTCTAAAGGAGATTCCAAACGAGTCCGAACTTTCAATACTGCAATCAACTGAAACATGGCGAATTTTACAATACTTCAATCAACTGAAATATGTCCCAATTCGATGTACACTGCAATCCAGTGTAACATGGCTAATTTTGCAATAATACTGCTGCAATCAAGCGAGACGTGGCTAGTGTTGCAATAATACTGAAATCAAGTGAAACATGGCTAATATCCACATTTAATATCGTGTACGAGTACATGGTATAGTCTATACATGGTAAGTACATACCAGGAAATTAATATGATGGCCATCCATCCATCGCATAGCAGAGTATCATTGATCATTCCATACAATGCATCCATAAAGTTTTACACAAGCAAGCGTGAAGCCAAGTTACCTAAAATAAATATACACGTATATACAAGAAAGTGTGATATCAATGTTAAATGTATAATAGCTATACGCTCAATGTTACTTAGTTAATGAAGAGCGTCAACAACCTCCACCCCGGGAGGGGGTGAAGGACAAACAAAAATAACCAAAATCCACTAAAAAGAAAATGGACACCGAAAAAACAAAAATTAATTGTACATACATATGTGTACGAGTACGGATTTTATGGTTTGTGTATGCATCATCTCCGCTAAGATGCTGTGCCTGGTGCACTCTTAACATCTGTTAACATTCCGCAGCGATGTGTATTCGACAGGTAGGTATCTATACTGCTACTGCTGCTGCTGTGTAGATCAGCTGGGGGGGCGTTTGGTTTAGCAGGGTCGTTGAACGGCGACATCCGGCTATTATGCGTCCATTGACTGCCACGCGGTGCCGTCAAACCGTGTACGCGGCATACCAGGTATTTTGATATTTTGTCGCACGGTACGGTACGGAAATTTGAAACATCGGCCGTGCCCGCGGTGTGGCGGTCTAGACAATAACAATAGGTGGCGAAAAGGATCGAGGAGCTTTTGTATCACCTCATGTCCCTCGCAGTGCACAGACAAGAAGAAACAAACATGATTAACTCAGCAGCCACAGCTAGACTAGTAATAATAGAGAGCAAAAAAACGAGACCAATAAGCTGAGTGCACCTAACTATCCTGGCTTAATACTGGTAGTAGTGACAGCATACTGGCAGCACTGACAGGATACTGGCAGTACTGACAGCATACTGGCAGTACTGACAGCATACTGGCAGTACTGACAACATTCTGCCCGTCCGTACTGACAGCATACTGGCAGCATCTACATTTTGACAGTGCCAAACCAGGGGGAAACAATCCAAATCCGATGAAACTATGCCTTTCAGAGAGAGGTGCTGCGAGTCCATGAACAGCAGTCGGAGCGGAACGTATAGACCCTACGCCCCTTCCCGCTGCACGGGTAGACTACAACAAAACGCCAAAAAGAAAAGAAAAGACAAGAAAAGCACATACACACACATTGACGCACGGAGGACGCACGGGGGTGACACACACCGTACGCTACGCCTCGAGAATACTCTACCCTCTTCCTACACCTACCCACCCACCCACCCCCCCCCCCCACCCCACCCCACCCCCCCCCACCCCACCCCACCCCGAGACGACATAAAACAAAAATGAAAAAATATGCGGGAAAATTCGCCCAGGGCGTGAAGCCTACACCACACACACCACGCACAAAACGACGCCGTCCGAATAGTGTCGGTATGCTTCTTTCAAATAAACAACAGCAAATTGGCGGGCCACGTGCTAGGAAAAACAGATCAGGACGCGGGCCATTCCAATTCCACGGCCCCTCACGCTGCGCCGCACTATCATACTGTTATTGTAGACACATCATCCCTTTCCCCCAATTAATAATAGCGTGTACCTATCCGCAGAATCCCCAACAAATACCATCCTTTCAACTTCCAACCTCCAACAAAACCTGGACAAACATCTCCCCCCCCTCCCCTCCCCGCACGAAAAACAACGCCCCGCACAGCCCCATGCGCGAAAACGCCGCACAAGCAATCACCCCGCGAAATGCCCCCCTCGTAATCACCCCGTGCAATTACCCCCCCCCGGTCACACGCGGCGTGAGCACTGAGTGCCACCAGTGCCATCAATTCATCTGTGCCTGCTCAAACTATATAACGAGAGAGAGAGACAGAGAGAGAGCGCACAGCAGACACCTGGTACTGCTTCGTACTACTACCCGCGCACCAGGGGCTAGGTTTCACGGAAACGAGCTAATGCGAGAATCAGCATGACCATCATCATCACCATGCCATGCCATACCCTACCGCCATCATCGAGTATGTATGAACCCCGTCAACGCACCATCATCGAGTCTTTATGAACCCCGTCAACGGCGTTGCGTGTAGGGTGTCTGCGCTCCGTAGCCCCCCCCCGCCCCCCCAACCCCGTTCCCGAAGGAAGGCGTATAAACACCCCTTGCCGCCGCCATCGACCCCCATCCCCCTCCCGTGGCTGGCGGGGGTTGGCTGTACCCCGACGCCGTGGCGTAGCTGCTGCTTCCGGGCACTGCATTAACTGTGTACCCAGGGGGTGGGCCGTCCATGTACCCTCTCTGGCCGTTTTGGTGGTGTTGTTGGGAGGGGAGGTGGGGGTACGCGCCGCTGGGCTTGTTTCCGACCTGCTCGGCAGCGAAGGTAGCCCGGCTGGCCAGAAGCTCCTCCTGCGCTCGCTCGACCTTTGGGCGAATTAACGATGGGCGGCAGGCAGTGGGGGGGGGAGGGGGTACTCATGTCATGGATGGCCGCAGTCGTACGCATGACCATAGACTCTCGCATCCCTACAGTGCCGGGACGGAGGGGGAGGGGGGGCAATCCCCCCATGCTGATTGCCATAGTCATTTGATCATTGGGGGGGGGCACGAAGTAGCGGCACAAGGATACCGATTAGCGGGTAGGGACTATGTAAGCAACTCACCGCCACAATGAAAATTCCAAGACTTGAGCAATCGAGGCACGGCAGGAGAGGTCAACAAGAGTTGGCCGGGAGATCACTGAGGAGGAACTGCGACCACCACAACAATAAAAGGCAAAACCGACACGTGCTGTGCCTATTGCTGCACCTACTACTGTACCTACTGCTGTACCTACTGTCGAGGGTGGTCCAAAGACGACGACAATGATGACGATAATGGCACCGCCAATGACAACCACGACGGTAACGACAACGCCTACGACGATAAGCAAAAAAAAAACACGATAACGACAAAGCTATCGCAAATTATCACGACAACGACAGCGAATACCTTAACGAAAAAAGAAAACGCTCATGCTAATGCTAACGAATGCTAACGTTGACGGTAAGGCTAACGCCAACACCAACGCCAGCGTAACGCTAACCCCAGCGATCTCGCCCCCGCTAACGCTACTACTTAACGCTTAACGCTAAAACCAACACCTAGCGTTTAACACCAACGCTAATGCCACCACTTAACACCAACGCCAACGTAGCACTAACCCTAACGCTCTCGCCGATGCTACCATCTCGCCGATGCTACCACTTAACGCTTAACACCAACTATAACGCTAAACGCTAACGCTAACCGCTAACGCTAAACGCGAAACGCTAATGCTAACGCTAACCGCTAACGCTAACGCTAACGCTAACGCTAACGCTAAACGCTAACGCCAAACACCAACGTAACGCTAACTCTAACGCTACCACTTAACGCTAAACGCTAAAGCTTACGCTAACGCTGACGCTAACACTAACGCTAACGCTAACGCTAACACTGAAGCCTTTGACAACGACAGCGGTAACGCCAACAAGACCAAAGACCTCCCATTCCGCACCCTCCCTCTTCTCGAGCAGTGGGCTGACCTTTTTCATGGTCGCCCTAGCTACGAACTGTTTCCTCGCAAGCCTCCTGACTTCCTTCATGAAGACATCCACAGTAATCACGTCATCCGTCAAGCCCAGGTCTAAGTAGTACAAAGCGTCTTCCAACGCAGCGTTTTCCGCCACGAGCTCCAGCATCCTGACAAGTACAAACAACAAATCAACGGAAAAACGGGGGGGAAAGGATCCAACGGGTCGCAGAGATGCGCTGAGAAAGAGAGAGCAAGGACTGGCGCACGGATGGAATCGGAGCTTTTTCCATAGCAAGGGCCACAAAACATAAAACGGGAAACGTCAAATAGGAGGGACTATTAGTGGCACTTGAAACCATATAATACGTAGGTACGTACCAGGTACGTATACATCGCAGCAAAGAAAACAGCAAAGGCAAAAAACCTACGTGGCAAAAACCTACGATGCAGAGTATTCGTTACCCTGGAGGTAGTCATACCCGTCACCGGTAGTTTTGATTGTTTCCAATTAATAATTCGTTCCTCGTCACTCACCACTTCAAGTAGCGTACGAGTACAGAGTTCATACGACGATGTTCGTTACTACTGCAGTTTTTCGTTCTTTATGATTACTTACAATATTTTGTTTTCGTGACTCGCTAAATATTCCTCCCGCCATCATATTGGTGATTCGTGGCCTCCTTCGTTACTCGTCCCGCGTGTCCACGTGAAAACAAGGACCTTCGGGCAGCGCACCCACCCTCCCCAACGCCAACACAGACGTCCACAACGAGCATCGTGGTTGCAAAAAATACCAAAACCCAGAAAAAAAGGGTGAAAACATCACCTCTGCCGGCGCCTAATGCTGCGCTTCATCCATGTCCTCCCTTCCCCCCTCCCTCCCTCCCTCCCTCTCTCCCTCCTTTCCGCCCTCCCTCCCTTTTGGTACTACTGCTTCAACTACTGCTGCGGGGGGACATAGTAACCAGGCACAAATGTGCTTGGGTAAAAAAAATGGAATATATAGGTTTCAGTGTATGTGAAGGGTCCTGCTAATAATAGTAACAGTAACAGTAATATATAGTAAGAGTAATACGAGTACGGGCTCAGGTTCTGCTCGAGCCTGTGGCACATTCCTTTCTTGCCTGTGTAGCATAGTAATAGTAATAGTAGTAGTGCCACTCACTGCTGGGACAAGGCGTCTTTGGGTTCGATCAGGTCGTCCACGGACGGCTCGCCCTCGTTCTGCCTCTCAAGGAGGTACGCGTCCAGCTCGGCCTGACGCTCCTTCGAAACCTATCACATGCACAGAAAAACGAAAACAAAAAAACACACGCACAAACACACAAAAACACACGCAAACACACGCAAACACACAAACACACAAACAATATGTGGGAGGGGGGGGGGCAGCAACACGAGAGGCACCGCACGAGCAGAACCGATTAAAACAAAGCCAGCTCACGAGTTAGTTAAATTAAAGCACCGCACAAGCAGAGAACGAAACCGCCAAAAATTCGAAAACCAACGCAAGTATATAGAAACCCTTCGCTGGACGTTGGCTTGGAGCAAAGCGCGCACAGGAGAAGCACTCAACATCGCCATATCATAGATAAGACATACAAGGTTTCCCTTCGGGATGTGGTCGGCTTGAACTCCCGGCGGCATCGCACTTTGAAACGGGGGAGCACCATCATCACCATCATCACCCTCCGTATATTGCTGTAAACTGCCTTTTTTTTTTACTGCTGCGTGAAATATTAGGCATCGACGACGTGAGCTTGATTTTATTTTTTGGCGGAGACAAGCGACCATAATTGCAAAATATAGCACATGCACGGCAGTTACCGCCGGCGGCACCGGCGGCGAGGACGGAGTTGCTGCAGACAAAACGGCGTTTCTCTGCAGGACACGTACCGAGTCAAAAACTACAGAAAAATAGAGGTGATGGCATTTTCCATTTTCACGGGAGTGAGTGTCTATATATCGTGTCACCACTGGGCCAGCAAACGAAAACGGCAACTCGCAACCACCTGGAAAAGTTCAGCATCTTCTCTTCTCTCTTCTCTTAACTTCTCTTATTTCCTGTTGTAACACCTTCCCCTCTAACAGTTTATGTTAATATGTTTCGTCAAGATGTTCTGTTTACTATGTTAACATGCTGTGTTAAAGTGCTCTGTTGAACTGATCTGTTAAGATGCTCTGTTAAGATGCTCTGTTAAGATGCTCGGTTAAGATGCTCGGTTAAGATGCTCGGTTAAGATGCTCTGTTAAGATGCTCTGCTAAGATGCTCTGTTAAGATGCTCTTCTCTTCTCTTCTCTTGTTTTGTTTTGTTGCGTTTTCTACCGCATCCCCCTCACCTCGACTAGCCTTGAGAGTTCCTTCTTTCGGCGCGACAGCTCTTCCACGTCCGCCTCCACCTGCACCAAATGCATCACAAACGATCCCAAACGACGGCAAACGCGATTCGGGCACAAACACATTCCAAATGACGGCAAACGCACGACGGACAGCATCAACAGGTACAGCGATGAATGGTGATGAAACGGACAGCGTGGGCCTTGGTGGTACGCAAACAATTGGCATCGATGACGGCAAGAACAAAGTCGACATTAGACCACACGGATAACATTGGCATTGATGGCAAGAACAGCGATAGCATTGATGATAAGGAGAGGGTTATTAGAGAAACGGACAAATCCGTGGCGTGTTCGTGAGAGAGAATAAGGCGTGTTGGTTCCATTCTGTGTGCTTGTTTCAACAATTGAAAATTATTTATGGTAGCCATTGTTTGTTTCATCGCGCACGTGGAACTACCAAGTGGACACAGCACGGGATGGTGCTGGTAGATTGGTAGAACACGCGAACAGGCAATGCTGCCACGGCTGCCCAGACGTTTCTGGGCCAGACAAGTCGTGGTTTGACGCGAACAAGAATGACACAAATTACGCAACAACAGTGTAACAGCACCGTCCATCCGGGAAAGGGCACCGACACCAATCACACCAAGGAAATATCAACGTGGGTGTGTCAAACTGGAGCTCAGAAAGCTCGACGTCGCTGCGTCAAACCGTAACTAACTTTTTTTGTTTAGTGATGAATTTGGTCCGTTTTGGGTTGCGCAAGATTGTGTTTTTTTTGTTTTGTTTTTTGTGAAAAGGGCCCATTTTTCAACCAAAAAGAAATCTTGCAAAAAAAAAACGGCCTCACGGCAGAGCGTTCATCAGGCCGAAAGGGCAACGAAAATAACCATCTCAAGGATATCTACCTAATCGTCAATTCTGCGATGTTTCGGCGCGCCCCATATAGCACCAGTATGATAGATCCGCGTGCGCATCTCCGAACGGCCTGTTATTGCTACCGTGAGATTTGTTTCCCCAAGACAATCGCACACCAAAAATAGGTACTGTACCATTTCATTAAAGTGTCCAAGATATTAATATACACACCTCGAACAGATCATACAGATCATACACATCATTCAGACCATTCAGATCATTCAGGTCATTCAGATCATTCCCACTGCATGATCTAGATATTTTAGGGCAGATGATCTGTATGATCTGTATGATCTAGCTCATGTTGCCGCGCGGGAGCGGTAGAACCCGCACGATCTAGGACACGTTTCCCGGGTTGGATCTGTACTGTACAGATCCTGTATATAACGGTAGGCTAGGATCTAGATGATCTAGATGATCTATCTAGATGGTATATCTAGACGATCTATCTATAGATGATATATTTGTTTGACATGTGAAAGAATTGCAAACAGTACACTTAAGCACGTGTCTGACGTAGTACGCAGCTTGCAAAGTTGAGTTTCAACCATTCAATTGGTCGTACTCACAGCTGACGTATTTTTAATTTTTTATAAAAACCACCTGGTATGTCATATAACTGTGCTCATACGAAAAGGCGTGCTAAACCAGTATTAAGGGCACGGTCAACTAGTATTACGTACGCGCGTCACGTCAGTGGCATCATAAAGCCATCCTTACCTCCCAACTCCCCCAATTGATTCGACGCTATCACCCTTCATGCGACTCGCTCAACACCACACGGTGCTTCACGCTTTATGCAAGCAATGCCTGCCTGCTCGGTGAAAACCCGACGTTCTCCGTCCCGGCATTGTACTGTAGGTACGCGAGGCTCTATAGCCATACGACTACGGCCATCAATGACATGAGAATACCCCGCCTCCCCCCATGTGAACTCCCCTTCAACAAGAAGGGTGGTAACAGGCAGCAACAAGAAGCAAAGCCATGACTGATAAGCGGCTTGAATCTATCAGAACTCATAGAACGGCGCACCTTCAGCTGGTGGTCCTCCAGATCAGCCTGAGTTTCAAACGCCGAATCCATCTCTGACCTGAGCTGGTTGTACGTCGCCTGCAGCTCACCCTTTCGAACGGCAACACAAGAGAGAGCAACACAAGGGACAGCAACACAAGGTGGACAGCAGAAAAGGGGAGAGCAACACAAGGTGGACAGCAGCACAAGAGACAGCAGAAAAGGGGAGAGCAACATAAGCTGGACAGTAACAAAAGAGACAACAACAAAACCTATAGAAACATAAGGCGAAGCAAAAGAGGAAAACATACCAAACGCAACACCAGAAGCATGGGGGGAGTTGTAGACGGTACAACATCACAGCAGTATTTGACAAATAATGCAAGCGACGACAGAAAAAAACGTATCCCACAAACAGCAGCGAACAACAACTGCTACAAAACAAACAATAGATAGTACACGTATACGTAAGGCAGATCGATCGTTACTATTAATAGCTGGCAGTCGATTACACATCCCGGAAATTGCACACCGAAGAACAACAACCGCCAAATACCATAGGCGACAAGACCAAAAAAAGAAACCCAAATACCGATAGCCTCGCTACAATAGATGTCAGTCCAAACTACTTAAACACGCTACTCGCACAGTAGACTGCAGTCGGCCGTTCAGCAGAAACAGTAGCTTACACACGGGAAAGCAGAAGACACACACTACGTATATGCTACCTGGTACAGTAAGTAACAGTCGGGACTACAAGGTAGACACCCCAGTAGACACGACAGTAGACACCCCAGTAGACACAACAGTAAACACAACAGTGGACACCCCAGTAGACACAACAGTAGACACAACAGTAGACACAACAGTAGACACAACAGTAGACACAACAGTAGACACAACAGTAGACACAACAGTAGACACAACAGTAGACACCCCAGTAGACACCCCAGTGGACACCCCAGTAGACACCACAAAATAGACACCACAGGTGACACTAAACCGACTACTACTGATCCAAGACAAGAAAAAAAAAAAGCCAAAACGCACCTGCAGCTTCAAGGTCAAGGCCTTCTCCTTCTCTTCTCGCACTTGCTCCGGGGAGGGCCTGAGGGGCAGGGGGGGCTTAGGCTGTACCGGCTGCAGAGTCGGCGAGACATGTAGCCCCGAGTGGGGCGGATCTGCGTATTGGTACCCTCCTGAAGACCTCGCGGCCACTCTTGGTGTCGGGATAGCTGGTATTGGTGTTTGCGCCGGAGTATGGCGATAATTGGAAGGGGTAGATGTGGGGCGCGAACTGGCGTTGGAGGCGAAGAGCTAGAGGTGGGAGGGGGTGGGAGGGAGGAGGAGGGAAGGGAGGGGGAAGGGGAGGTGAGGTGGGTCGGTAAGGGGGGGGGGTGTACTCGATATTCATGCATGGCCGCAGTCGTATTACCATAAACCCTAACCCTAACCCTAGTGGGTGTGCCGGCGCGCTTTGGGAAGGCTATAGGTCGCTGTGCTTGGAAAAATTATGAGCCGCTAGTTTGCGGGCACAAATAACAAGCACCCCGCGCGGCCCCGAAACATACGCGAGCTTCCTTCGTAAGCTCGGTCCAGACTGGCGACACAGGATAACATAAACAAGTACATGCAACACTAGGTAATCACGTAGAATACAATATGCACGAACATAGGATGTTCATATCCTACAGACACATCGTTAACACATACCAGGCATCCAACACATCAATATATACGGGGAAGACCGGTATTGACTTAACCGGGCTGCAATCCCGTGTTTCGGACAACATACTTTGGAACTACAGTAGAGTCAGATGTATGTTTCCGTGCAGTGCAGTACCAAAAAGAGTTGACCGCGTTTTCGACACCCTTGCTGCGACGGCTAGGCGCCAACGTCTCAAGACCCGTCGAAGCTTACCGGGGGTTCCGCCCCAAAAACGCTGGACATGTGCGCGCACAGCTCTACCAGGTTGTGGCTTCTCGCCGACCACTCGTGCAAGTACGGCAGATAAACCAGTCCGCTCTGGTCGACGTGCTTGTGGCCCACTTTAAGAGCCATGCCTGCCGGGAAACAAAACAGCAATATCGAAGGTAATCATTTAGGTAATCAATATGGTAGGGTAATCTATACTGTTATAGAGGTAATTACATGCCTGCAAAAAGCTACAAGTAATTGAGTAGGTAAAATATTCAGGATGCAAAAATATCACAGGAAAACGTTTAGGTAATAAGTAAGGTAATCGGTAGGAAATCACAAGGTTCCCCTTCGGAAGGATGCATTCGGAAAAGGGGTTGGTTGACCCAAGGGAAATTACGAAGAGGCTTTTTGCGTACGGTATCCTCAACGCAATATGTTGGTAAGTATACAAGGTTAAGGTTTCCCTTCGGAGGGAGGCATATTCGGCCGTGGGTTGGGGTGGGGTGGGGTGGGGTGACGCAAAGTAAGATCTGATGACGTTTTGTGCAGCTGAAAAAAGCGCAAGGCCCATCAGCCGTTGAAATTTCGGAAAAATCGAAGTCTACACAGCCCAACAGACGAAAGGCATGACGGGTGAAGTCGGCAAAATATCTTACCGGCTATGGGCCTGATGTAGCACATTGGTGGAGACAACGGGTAGTTTTCCGTGATGTAGATCTAACGGCATGCCAACGACGGCGACATAGCAAGAACAGGAGCAGGGGCAAGGTAAGCAAGGTAAGCAAGGTAAGCAAGAGTAAGGTAAAGCAAGAGCAGGAGCAGGCGCAAGGTCAAGCAAGAGTAAGAGCAGGAGCAAAGTAAAGCAAAGCTAAGAGAAGGCGCAAGGTAAAGCAAGAGCGAGAGTAGGAGCAAGGTAAACCAAGAGCAAGAACAAGGGCAGAAGCAGAATCATAGCAAAAACAAGAGCAGAAGCAGTGTCATAGCAAGAACAAGTTTGAGCAGCAGCAAAAGCAAGAGCAAGATAGAGCAATAGCAAGAGAGGGTAACAGCAAGAGCAGATCAGAGCAGTAGCACAAGCAACAAGATAGAACGAATAGCAAGAACGTGGAGAAGCAAGAGAGCGATAGCAAGAGAGAGCAATAGCGAGATAAATAACTACACGAGCAAAATAAAGCGAGAGCACGAGCAAGAACAAGAGCACGAGCAAGATAGGCAAGAGCAAGATGGGAGAGAGCAAGATGGGCAAGAGCAAGAGAATAAGGAAGCGAGCAAGAGCAATACAAAGTGAGCAAGAGCAATACAAAGTGAGCAAGACCAAGAGCAAGACAAGTTGTGTGCGCTCTTACCTCGACGGGAGTGTGATACTGGGCTCCCCTGAAGAACGTCGGCACCGTTCCCTCCATCATCAGCAATTGGCATTCCTGTCCTGTATTTAAAGCTGACCACCACCAACACCAGCAACACATCCAATCAGCACCAACAACAGCAAGAACAGCAAGAACACCATCAACCGAGAGCAATCACCGTCCACAACGCCATTGACCATCGTCAGCATGAAGAACACCGTCAACACAGTCAAATAAATATCAGCAATACCACCGACAACACAAACAACCAACATCAACAAACACAACAAAACACCAACACCATCAGCAACGCCGTCAATAACACCAACAACACCACCAATCAAAAACCAACAACACCATCAACAAAGAAAAAGTTGTCAATAGCAACAACAATCGACACCAAAAACAACACCAACAACCACCACCAGCATGAACAACATCAACACCAGCAATCAACACCATCAACATCAATCAAGAATCACACCATCAATGACACCAACAATCAACACCACGAACAGCATAAACACCAACAACACCAACAACACCAACAAGGTCAAGGGCGAGAAGGCAGCGGCAGCGGCAGCAGCAGGGGGACAGGAGGAGCGAGGAGTTAAGAGACCGCTACCCGTACCGAAAAAGAGGGCCAAGGGAACCAAACCCATTCTTAAGAGGGCACAGAGAACAACAATAGGAGGGCAGGTGCGCCCGGCAGTCCACGCCCCCATCGCTTGCCTTTCCTCGGGGGTTACAGTTATCGAGATGGTAGATATCGATATGATAGGTATCGACGCGACAGGTACCGATATGATAGGTACCGATATGATAGGTATCGATATCGATATGAGAGCTCCGAACAGGCGTTCAACATCTCGCCCGAAACATTACTTCGAATAATTTTGTCAGCGCAACCGGGCGATTACATGGTATAGTACAAGGGCTAGGCCTAAAACACACATACCATCAACAGTGACATTATAATACTGCGTGTAAACGGTCATTGCACACTTGAGGAGCTCAACCGGGTCAACCATATTTGGCCATTTTTGGCCATAAAATTAATAACATTGCAACCCCTACCGTGGAATGAGTCATGATATAATAGGTATCGATATCGTAGGTGTCGATATGTTAGATAGTCATATGATAGATATCGATGTAATAGGTATCGATATGTTCATACGATAGATATCGATATGTTGGATAATCATATAATAGATATCGATATGATAGGTATCGATATATTATATATTCATATGTAGATATCGATGTAATAGGTATCGATATGCTAGATATTCATATGACAGATATCAGTATGATAGAGATCGATATGATCGGTATCGATACGGTAAATATTGATATGATAGGTATCGATACGATAGGTATCGATACGATAGGTGCCGATATGATAGGTATCGATATGATAGGACACGATAGGTACCGATATGATGGGTATTGATAAAACAGGTATCGATGTGAGAAAGATACCGATACGATGTAATAGGTATCGATATAAAAAAATACCGATATTATACAATACCTGGTAGGTATGTATCGATATCGAACATGATAGCCCACCCACTAGAGCTGATAGTACAATTAGTTGGACAACCCACTAGCTTCGGTACTCCTCGACGAACGCATGCACCCGAGCATCCGAGCAATACGAGCCAGAGTGCACCAGTCAGGCACGAAAGCACAAAACCCCGCAAGTACCGCAAGGAACTGACTGTTGATACCTACGAGTAGTCAACTGCCGTGATAACTACGTACCATAGCTGGAGACTTATACGGTAGTCAGCCAAGTCACTTATCTATATACCGGACATTAAACATGACCCGGGTGGCATGTATCGTATGGGCTACGATTACCCTAAAAAAGAGGTATATTACTGTGACAAACAGTCATATTAATAGTGTGAATACTGCAGACTACGTGTCTTCGTTCCTTGCGTTTACCATCATCACGTGCTGGTACACTGACACCACATACACACATAGCGTTATGCCGTATGTGCATTAACTACGTGAAATACTATTGGGACATTATAATAGAATACCATCTGTGCCAAGCGAAAAAACGACAAGTAAGGGGTTTACTAATCGTCTACGTACCGGTACTACGTAATCTGCAGTGTGAGCACGTGAGCACGAAGCCGTTCGAGTACGCGTAGTGTAATGCAGCCCGCGTGCCGCACAGCTCAGCTGGGGCCTTATTCAGACATTGTACATTGTGGCATACACGAACGAGCCTATGATCAGCTCCTTCGTGTGTAAATTAATCATTAATCGGCATTTGTTTTTGCCATGCTTTCCCTGCCAAGCGCCACAAGTCCGTCACTTGCTTTCCCTGCCAAGTGCCAAAAGTCGTCATTTTTTCCCTGACAAGTGCAAAAACTCGTCATGTTTTCCCTGACAAGTGCAAAAAGTCGCCATGTTTTTCCCTCTCGAGTGCAAAAACTCGTCAGGTTTTCTCTCTCAACAGCAAAAAGTCGTTATTGTCCCCGTCAAGTGCAAAAAGTCGTCAGGTTTTCCTTCTCGAGTGCAAAAAGTCGACAGGTTTTCCTTCTCAAGTGTAAAAAGTCGTCATGATTTCCCTGCCAAGTGCAAAAACCAGTCAGGTGCAAAAAGGTACCTGGTACTATTTAAAGACAGTTGTAGTGACAAAACATGATCAAGTCTAATATTACCAGGTACGGTATGTATACACGTACATATAATACTCGTATTGGTATATTCTCTTCGATATCGGTGCTGCCGTACTCGTATACATGTATCAAAGCACCAGGAACTATCATAAATATCAAATATTTGAAGGTCTACGTCGTGGGTCTGTTTCAAGTTTTGACTCACTCAGCTTCCCACGCTTGGGCACGAGTGTCCTGCTGTGTCTCGACACGTTCAGCACGTCTTGCCGAATACGATTCGGGTCCTGTTCACGGCGATGGAAAAGCCATATCATACGTAGGCAAAAGGAGAGGCAAAAGGAAAGGCAAAGGCAATGGCAAAGGTTGGTAAAGGTAAAGGCGGAGGGAAAGGGAAAGCGAAAAGTAAAGGGAAAAATTCAAGATGAAAGGCTACGTAAGGCAAAAGTAGAGGTAAAAAGGTACAGGAAAAGGTACCGGAGAAGAAGGTAAAGGTAAGGGCCCGTGTTAACAAACATTTGTTTTCGTTTGTTTGAGTTTTATTTTTTCGTTTGTTTTGATTTGCATTTGATCGGTCGAAAAGTGAATAACCAGCAAGATATTTCGATTATAAAACTGAGTATTTCAATAAAACGGAATTCCACAAGAAGTATTTTGGGACTTCTTTTGCTCTTTCGTTTTTATTGAATTGGGGAGTTCATCCAACTCGACGTGGCGTTCCATGAAACCGAAGGAAGCCACGAAAACTTGAGCCATGTCGTCGACTGCTTCAGAGGCGAGATCCATCATTCCCGAGAGGCACGGCCACCGGATCAGCCGCAGCGCGAGGTCCGACGGGCCCTAGCATAGGGTAGACCGCTTGCGGCGCCTAAAAAATAATATAGGCCGTCGCAAACCCAATTTTTCACCCCTCTTTGCCCCCCAAGCCACACGAGCACCGACCAGGTCGCGAATTGGCGTAGAAGTTCGATCGCTGTATCCCCGTCGCTGCTGCCCGCGTTGGGCTTCGGGGCTGCGCCAGCCCACCCAAGACATCCCTAGAGTGATAGTCTCCTAACCGGTGCCGGCAGACATAAGTTTCCGCTCGCAGCGGCGCCCCGGGGAGGACACAGGCCGTAGGTCACCTCGTTGGTTGCTCACGGGTGTTCGTTGACCCTTGTACGTTATTCGATTTTTTTACGCAATACACCATTCCTCCATAAGACCCAAACACGTTTTTTCAGGTAAACCGTATTCAAAAGAAACGAAGAACAAAAATTATTTGCACATTTCAATAAAAAGCGATGTTCGTTAAGATGGGCCCTAAGGGTAAGGGCAAAAATACTCGAATACTTATGCCACACTCTGTAGTTAGTAGTAGTGCAGAAGCAAAATAGTAGACTACCAGGTATTACTAGTCTACGATACCAGGGTACCAGGTACCAGGTAACAGGTTTATATCAGGTCTTGGTAAGGCCGAAGAGAAATGGCAAAGGCAAAAGAAAGGCAAAGGCATCCATCAACGAAACCCCCAAGACAGGACGAGTGAGCTTGCTTGACGCCTGATGTTTGCAGCGGTGATACAGTGATGCTGACGTTCGTATATATGAACGTTGATGTTATGAATATGCAGAGTTGCCTAATAAGCACGGCTACGAAGGAACTGGCGCAATACAGCAGTATGTATTTCCAGTACAAATATACTGCCAGTGTATGTGTACTGGCTGAAATAACCAGTAGAACGTACAACAATAGTATATTAAAGCTTACGTACGTCACACAAAACGCCATCCAATAAAACGGAAAACCTGACAATTGAAGTGAGAAAATGACCTTTTGGCCGTCGGCCGTCGGCGTGGGATCAGGGCATGCACCAAGTAGTATATACAGTAGGTGACCCCTCTGGTTGAATAGTGCCGGTTGCCCGCTATAGTGCCTGTGGAATCGTTCGACACACATATGGGATTCACCAGTGGCACTACTGTCTGCAGTGTGCGGAGTGCATGTAGTGCCGGTTGCCGCTACGAGGATAGTGCCGGTATTGTTGGCTGGCGCATACTGGCACTACAGTATACAGGGGTCACTACTACCGCTGTACGTACGAGTACTGCTGTAGATGCGAGGGTCAGTTGTCAGTTGTCAGTTTGGAGGGCTCACGTCCGGGTAGGGTCACGTTGGCGTTGGGGTCACGGTGCCAAGCGGGATCGGGGTAAAAATGTTAATGCTACGTTCACCCCATTTTGTTGTCCCCGTTCCCAAGCCCGCGGAAAATATTCCCGGCCAATGAGATAGAGCGAGTACGTACGTATAATTTTCTTATAAATTTCCTGCCGAAATGGTTGTACGGACTACTGCTCCAGCCGCCATGCAGCAACAAGCAAGGCCGAAGGGATTGCAGCGGCAGTGACATCAAGCAGCAAGGACTATTAATAAGCCATGTTGCTTGGCCGCCAGTATATACTGATACTGAGGGAATCCATCCAGTATACTGGATGCCGAAACAGCCAGTGCGTTTCGTACTGGTTGGGCCAGCCTTGCGCCAGCCGTACCTAGCTTCCTACGATATTATGGAAGTAGTCTAGCATACGAGTACATAGCCCCAATGTAAAAGTGTCCAGGAAACGAGCAGAGACGCCTCGTAACTCGTAAACTCGTGAAAACGCCCGCGTGCAATGCAGTGTTCGTGTTCAGCCAACTTGGGGTCTAAATAATGTAAGTACTGCTGTACAGTAGCAGCACCAGTACAACAGGTACAACCCAAGCAATACGTCCTGAAGGGAAAAAGTACGTATTGCTGTGAGGGGTAATAGGGCCAGCCCACCATACCAGTAACACTAATTCCTAGTGACCCCAGCCATCTCGACACAGCAGCGTAGTGACGCTTGACATGTACCAAATCGTACTTGTTGTACAGAGTACAATCAATCCGTTCCCTTCCCTCCCTCCAGTCCCTCCCTCTGCCCAACGTTGGCGTTCACCCTGTTGGCCTTGCCCAAGAGTCTACTCCCATTCTGAATACTATCGAACCTGGAACACCGATAGCACCGGTAGTCTATACGTACGGAGTGAAATCGTACCTGGTACGAAGCGGAAAAGAGAACAGAGAGGATGCTCCCTCTCGTTGAAACTTCGAGCGATTCCGACGTCGTGCACTGCTGCAGTGGAACATTCAAGCAGTAACCCCGCCATCCAGGTGGCTATGATAGCAGTAGCGTCAACACCCTCTTGCCCACCTAGAGGTGCTGATTCAAACCAACCCCCCGCCCGTCCCCCCCCCCACCCCCCCCCGCCCTAAGGCACATCACCTGGTAGTTGGTGAACTGGCTCAGGAGCTGATTCAGGTCGACCGAAACCGGCAATTGCGCCATGCCGTACCCAGCTCTCGTCAAGATCACTTCCCCCTAGCTGTCCTCCCTAGCTCCTGCCTTTCAGCCTCCACCTGCTGCCCGCCTTTGCCCACAACCACCCGGCCCTGTTGGGCTCTCCTCCAATCCCGATGGTGGCGTGGGTGAACCAGCCTAGTTCTATCTCCGCGAGGTCACAAAGCACTGGTTTCGGTGATCAAACCCAGAGCCTCCTTCAATGAAAGCCTTGTACCATGTGACGTGTACAACAGCAACAACAACAGCAAGGAGGCGAAAAGCCGAAAGCTCGACAGCTATTCTTTCGAGATCGTCTACACAAAGCAACAAACTAAGGCCTTCCGAGAGCTTTTTTACGGTCTCTGGATAGAGAAAGAGCCCGTGAATCTCTGGGAGGTAGCCCCAAGCACAGCTTCTTTTCCAGCTGTGAGTAACAGGGGTTGAGACAGTCACTCTCTCGCTATGCTTCGATCAAATCACAGCGGAAAACTGCTCCGCTCCTCGAGAGCAACCCAATAGTGTTATGGAAGGATGTTTTTACAGGGGTTGCAACACCAAAATCCCCGTATTATGGACCCACATACATGTACTTTTTTCCGTTTTTTCCTGTTTGATGGTATGTCATCTACCGCAATTGCGGCAGGCGCGCTCGCGGGGTATCAGTCCCCGGACTGTCCGACACTCGGTACCCGATCTCCCCGTAGACTGTGTGCACTACAACAACTACTACTGCTGCTGTTTGTGGCTGTTTTAATACGTAGCCGCGGTGAGCGTACTGTACAACCAAGGTACAACACAAAAAAACAAGTTGTACCTGAGGTACGAGTCTTGGATCATCCATATATTTCGACACATACATTATTAATAGAAACCCGGGCGGGGGGGGGGGGGGGGGGGTACTCATTTGCTGCTTGCCTTACTTTAGTCATTTGGCCATTGACAACGCACCCCTTTCGAGGGGGGGGGGGTTATTGATCGCTGCGATAAGGGAGGTATGATGGTCATAAAACATTAATGCCATGCTGAGTATCTATCTGTCTATACGACGACACGACGACCCTCCTTCGTGCACTCGTGGGTACGTTTCGTGTTGAATGTATCATCGTGGCCGGTCGTACTTTTTTGTACCGCTCCATGTTGTACTCGCCATTTTTACACAACCCCCAAAAATTAACCGCGTATACCCGGGTGGGTACTTTTTTGGGTGCGAGTCGTATGACGCGAGTACAAAATATGCCCAGTATTATACGACGGCCCCCCTTCTTCGTGGAGGCATCATGGGTAAACCATTTACTACGTACCACCACCAGGTACTCGAATGCATCATACGAGAAAGTGTACGTGATGCAAAGGAAGTAGTATCATATGTGTACCATGTGTAAAGCGGCAGTGTTACCTCTAATCTACGAGAGTACGCGTATACTCACATCATATTCTCCATGTTGTATGTTTGCCTTCCTTCCATATGGTTGTCATTTTTACCAAAAAACGCGACCGGCGGATGATTGATGATGATGATATGGCCCGTCTTTCTTTGTTTCTTGGTGGGTCCAAAGGAAAGATCAACTCTTACGAGTGTGCCACATACCTTTATCCGGAACTCGGTAGTACTCCATCATTGTTGATTGTGAAGATGGCGTGTGGACGTTTTACGCACAAACCTTTTTCAGAGAGTACCGGTATATATATACCCAAAATATCCATTTGTTATCCCGCCATTGATTTTCGTACAGCTAGCTAGCTGTAGATCCCACGCTATAACTACAGCAAGAGCGGCAGTATGATCATAATGGTGCTGACGCCTATTGCTCTTGCGGCCCTGATTCAGTATGCACTGCTAGTACTACTATTGTGCTTGTATCGCAATCGAATGAGTATCATTCGCTTTGCTAGTCTCCAGTCTTACTAAAAAATAAGGACTAATGAAAGGGCCATTCATTGTAATTGAGCAAGTGTTGTCCGAAATTCGGGGAAAAAAATGTAAAAACGAATGTAACAAAGGGTTCACGTTCGAAGATATTGGAAAAACAAATGGAGAAATGGAAAAACAGAAAACGTAGTTATTGTCGGATCTACGAAACCCCAAATGTTTCAAAAGAGGAAAAAGACACATGCTACGTTAGACGTGCACGATGTTTTGTCTGAGCTCCTCACTTAAGGAGCGTCATATTCCACCGAAATAAGGATTATGGAGGAAAACGGATGAGAAACCTCATGACCGAAGTATACTCTGAAACCGTATTCGTAACAAAAATGAAAGTCCGACGAATTTGGGTTAAGGAGGCCGATCGTTCAGAGAACGATTCGGCCAAAAGGTGCTACCTCTACTACCGTAGCACGTGTCAAACGAGGGAGCATTTCAATTAATTCAATTTAAAAAATAGTATAAAACGCGAGTCCCCGGGTAATGTGTAAGATATGCCGACGACGGGACGCGATAGGTCGTACGTGTAACATGCCTATACCTTAGCCATTTTTCTTAAAAAAAATTGCGGATATTCCCAAGGCAAACTAATAAGAGATACATGCGCCACAGCGCTGGCACTCTGCTGCTGTACGGTCACGCACGCCCAGTAAGACTGGGTGAGACACCCCTTGCAGGTTTGGCTATTAATAGTAAGCAACGTTGGTGTTTCTCACACTGTGAAGAATTAGGAACAGAATAGAAGCAGCATTTTATAATTCCCGAGGCCCGAAGTCAACTGACTGTGCCGGAAGTTAAAAACACCAGAAGCTAAAAACCCCGAAAACGAATACTAACCAGCCATGCAAGCCTATACCATTGCAGACACGCAAGACGTACGTAGGAATGCCGTGTTATGTACGCCGGCAGAAGAACGTGCATACTGTTACAAAACAGGAAATGCGCTCAGATGTTAATGATCGTGCTTAGTTCCCTGGAAACGTGATACGACCCGTTGTGATGGAACACAACCAACCGTGGGTGACAACAACACGTACTAATGCCGTGGGTGACAACAACACGTACTAATGCAGTGCGACAACGGAGTCTCAGGAAAGCCAACCAGAGGTGAGGCCACGCCGTACAAACCGGAAAGAGAAAATCAAGAATTAAACGTGCAACGCTACGAGCAAACGCCAAGGATTGCCACAACCAAAAAAACGAGGGAGAAGATAACACGCGAGACGGCAGATCGTAAACAGATACTAATCTCAAGCCATCATAGCGAATCCAAAAGGTAACGCCGAAGGTGCTACAACAAGTTAGAGAGAAGTACGTCCCCAATACCGTCGTATACATTGCAAAACAAGACTAAACTCACGACGTAGTTGTATGAAGGAAACACCCGTCGTTCAGAAGACGGCTCAGCCAAAGAGTGCAATTTCTATCGTAGCACGCGTCTACAACTCCTTACGGACCTGCTACACGCACCAATTGCGTGAAACAAAACAAACGCCGAAGGGAAGTCTTCAAAGAAGGCAGACCCAAAGCCGAATAGAGTAGCAAAAAGACTGGAGTGTCCGTAAAAGCTTGCAGTCCAAGGCCGAGGAGAAGAACGAAGGCGGTGAATCGAAAGAAGCCTAGGTTGACCTGCAGAATCAGAGAAAAACATACCAGGTAGATCGGTGCGGAAGAAAAGGGAGAACAGAGCAGAGGTAAAAAGGGTGGACATAGCAACAGGTTAAAATAGCAAAAATATGAGAGAAAACGTGGTAGAATGGAGAACCGGCGCTCACTCAGGTTAACATGTGGGAAATATATTGGGGAACACACGGATCACATACATAATTGAGCAGGATAGATACATAGCATCAGTACAGGTCGGTACGGAAGAAAAGGGAGAACAGAGCTGATCGTACAGAGATGTAACAAGTCTTCAGTACAGTACGTATGTAGTGCCATGTTGCGTTATTAGACTCGATGTGAGGGTATGCGCCTGTCCGGCACATATCACATACAGTAGTGGATTTATTACTCGTACAAGTCTCATTCACCAAACATGTGCAGACAGTGCTGATCGTACAGAGATGTAACAAGTCTTCAGTACAGTACGTATGTAGTGTCATGTTGCGTTATTAGACTCGATGTGAGGGTATGCGCCTCTCCGGTATTATACTTTCACACATATCACATACAGTACAGGACACCCAATCAGGATCAAGAACTCTGGTCCAGACTGGATTTATTACTCGTACAAGTCTCATTCACCAAATATGTGCAGGTACTCGTAGGGCTGATCGTACAGAGATGTACGACACAAAGCCGTAAAATACTAAAACATGTAAGTACAGCTACGTATATACCTGGTATGATACCAGTACGTGAATAACAAAAACACAAGTACGACGAGCAGTCAGGGTTACAAGTTTCATTCACCAAACATGTTCAGATAGTGCTGATCGTACAGAGATGTACCACACAAAGCCGTAAATACTCAGACCTGTAGTACAGCTACGCGAATAACATAAACACACTGCTGCGCACCTGCTGTCGACCGCATGTTTTGCCATACGTTCCGCACGTAAACCTGCGCGGGTTAAAGGCATAGCACCCTCCGTTTCTGTGCTCGCAGACGTTGGAGTTGAACGCGCTGTCGTTGGTCGGTAACCAAGCGGCACCAGATCTGGGAGTTCGCCAGGATCCAACTCGCGTGTACCGCTAGATCCGAAGAATGAGCGCTTGCTTCGGGTATGACGGCGTCCGGTTACTCGAACCACGGCAGTCGGGACACCACTGGGTTCGGAAAAGACCCGCTCGCGCTGGAAATTGCGCTCTCCGGGGCCACTATCTCCGGGGACACCACTGCCTTCACAAGCTAGGGCCCGCCGCGTTGGGGTATTCTGATTTCATCAGGAGGGCTGCTCCTATACTGCTGTTGTTGGTGTTGTTGACCATGGCCGAATCAGGAGGGCTGCTCCTACTGCTGTTGTTGCTGTTGTTGACCATGGCCGAACTACGAACGGCGAGAAGTCCAAGGCACAAAGGCACACACACTGCGTACGGCAGATGCATACCGATTCAGAGTCGCCATTCACTGTTCGTTGCTGTTGCGAGCTGACGAGGCGTGGTACATGGCATGTGTCTCGTACATACCCGCAGCCAAAGATGTCGGGAGACAGGACTTTCAACCCTTGACAGACAGCAGGTTTGCCTTGACATGCCGTGACTGACACCAAACTACTAGGTTTTAGTGTGGTACACTCCCGCCCTACACCCTTGACAGCGCACGTTTTGCCATGCTTGACATGTCTCCCGACATCTTTGCCCGCAGCCGGCCATCACAACCCACCTTCCCCCTGTTAAAACTGCTTGATATATGTGGAACTCCTTGAGGTCTTTCAGTGCTCGGCGTGTGTTGCGTGTTGATCTGCTCGGCGTGTGTTGCGTGTTGATCTGCTCGGTGCTTGCTGCTGTTCTCGGCGTGTCGCACACACCCCACCTCTGATGCTGATACTCCGCAGAGGCGCATGGTTTGTGCTAGGCTGTCGAGGCGTGCAGAAACTAGCGCGACGCTGCTGCCGTGCGCCAAGAACGGGCTTTGAGGGTCAAGCCGACAAGGGGGTACCCGGGGTCTGTTTTTGGGGGTCACTTATTCACTTGATTATCTCGACCACTTTTTGGGGGTCACTTATTCACTTGATTATCTCGACCACTTTTTGGGGGTCACTTATTCACTTGATTATCTCGACCACTTTTTTCACGGGAAATCTGTTACGAGTTTTGAATTTCCAAATGACCACTCCAGTCACAGACTGGAGAACTGCTGTTTGTACTGCCTGGGGGAGCTGCTAGGGTTGCCAGTGTACATTTTGACTATTATTACGATCATACGCCCCACGACAACGCCTTATAAATGTAGCGGAAACCCATCAAAATGCGCGGCACCGAGTTATGGCAAGCGAAATAGAAGAAAGAGGGAGAGAGGGCGAGAGACCGTGAGCGCGATGGACGAAACCGCCTCAACGACTGATGGCTTGGGCTCCGTGAAACCTTCCTGTATCACGAACTCTGTCCGCTTTTTTCTCGTGTTTTCCTTCGTGAATCTACCACCTAATTGCCTTCGAGTTAATCCCCCAAAAGTAGCCATCTACGACCTAATTTAATTGCCTTCGAAATGATCCCCGAAAACCAACGTATTTTTTTGTTACGTAGCTGTAGCGGCGCCACATCACGTGGAAACGTGCCTCCCGCATGGCGGGCGCCTCCAGCGGGGCGCTTTGCCGCGACCGGTTTCGATTTCGTCGAAACAGGGCACTGTTTTGGGTGTTTTGGGTCCGGTGTACTGGCATCTGACGCAGCCAGTACATACTGTACTGGGTGGGGCTACGTACTAGGGCCCAGCCCTATGGTTTACAGATTCGCCATTCCCCCCGATATTTGTCGAATGAATGTTCCCCAGCAGTGTGCTGTTTAGAGTTTCTTTCTTTTCGGTTGAACGGTCGTATCTGTATCTATCTACGAGCGACTTCGCGTACTTTCAGCAGCAGCAGTGCAGTGTGTTCCAAGTGATGCAATGAGAGTCGTATCGCTGTGATACCATATATATGATACCAACCGAGGCTTAACTTGACCTCCAGATTGGGCGGGGGGAAGACATGAACGTGAGTCCAAGAGGAGGTACCAGCACCTACAGTGCCCCCCCCCTCCCCCC